>JAFBJU010000598.1:299760-386578 GCA_016785305.1 Colistium nudipinnis
CCCGGTCACCAGGATTACCTTAATTCTGTTGCATCCTGGTCTTCCCGCCGAGAACTTGTGAGGTTTGAACGACGTGATATGGCGCTCAGGCGAAGAAGAAGAAACAAAAAAAAAAAGGGAGTGAGGGGAGGGGGGGGGGGGTGGTGGTGGTCTTGTCACGGGAGCATTGAAAGCTTTCTAGTCAATAAAGGGGGGGGGGGGGGGGGGGGGTCCCTGTAGTATTTAACGGGATTGTTTCAGAGGAGAGCCTGAATATGAGAGCAGCTGCGGCCCTGTAACGCGCGCGTCTTGATTAATCATCCTGTTAAGGAAATGAACGCGAACGTTAACCTCCGCCTGTTCAGATGAACAGCTACTTAGAGGAAGTGGAGGTCTGATTGATTTTCCTTCACATGTGAGTGAACCACGCGCGGCTATCAATGCGGCAGATTAGCCGAACATGTGAACGCCAGTGTTATTGGATACCTTCACTCAGAAATATTGAACACTTCCACCGGCGAGACACCCCCCCCCCCCCCCCCCCCCCCCCCCGGCTGGAACACACAATCGCCCCCCCCCCCCCCGAAGCGCATGCGGCTGCAACACACAATCGCCACACACTGTGCCGTACAAAGACACAAAGAGACAACTCAGGGGTCAGTTTGTTGGTGCTCGTTGTGCTCGTTCAGTGTCCCGAAATCGGATCGCCGCCAAGGAAATTCAGTTACCTGACCGCTAATGGTATCCTGGCATTAACCTGAAGTAGGCCGTGTGTCGGTCATACGCGGGTCACTCATACCTTCTTTATGTCAGGCGCCCATCGAGCCCGAGGTTCGACCCCCGAGCGCGCGGAGAATCCATCAGCGTAGGTGCCCTCGCCGTGCCTCTGGGTCTAATGGAATAACCCGCAGGTCTGAGCAAATCAGCATCTCTGTCAGCGTCACGCCGAGTTTTCCTCCCGGCCGCTCGCTCGCCGACGGCGCACATGTGGCCCCGCGAAGGTCCTGCTGAAGGAGACAAACACAGGAGCGGACGCGAAACCAGCCCTTGCATGCATTTTCATAAACCTGCGTCTTCAGGGGGGTGGGGGGCGCTGCTGACCTGAGATTTATTGCGAGCCGCAACAACCAAAAAAATGTTGATGTATGTGGACCGTTGGATAATAATCTCTTTCTGAATCTCGGGTTGCACGACGCAAATCGATTCATAAAAAAAAAAATATAATAATAATAATAATATAGCGCTTCTAAAATGACAAACAGCACGGCGTGATAAATTCAAGTGTCCGAGTGGGATAATTGCAACATGGTTTCATTCCTATTGGTCGGCTGGTAGACAGTCACACTGGGAGGTGGTCGTCCCGCACGAGGGGCCCTGTCAGATTTTGTCCCTGGCTATCTTTGGACCGTGATAACAGCCATCTTTTAATCCTCCCTTCGCAGTGCGACGTCAGACCAACGGGGGACCACCACCGAGACATCGCCACATGCCGGTCCATATTTATTCTGGGTCAGCCCAAAAATCACACAGTGATGTTTGCCATAATAGAACAGTCTTTTTTATTACGTTTGTAAAAAAAAAAAAAAAGACGCACTAGCTGCGTTCCCCTGTTTCCAGTCCAACTGCTGACCACGGCATCATCCTTATTGTAAATGACAATAGTATTGAGCCTCTCATCAACTCAGGGGAAGACAGTGTATTTGCCAAATAGATTGAACCTTCCCTTTAAATGTTATTAAATCACCAGGTGCACTGCTTCCATGCATAAATCAGTTCTGATTAGAAGGGGCCGATATGAGAGTGGATCCATCCGTCTAGTCAACCATTTATCTCTACTTCCTGCCTCTCCTCAGATTGGAGGATGGGTTCCTCTGCGGCCCTGCTGGCCCTGTTGCTGGCCCTGGGCTTGGCGACAGGTGCGAGGAGTTTGAACCCCGACGACCCCAACGTCTGCAGCCACTGGGAGAGGTGAGTCCCCCGCGTGTTCGCCACGGCGCGCGGTAAACTTTACCACCGATCGAGACATCCGAGCGACACCGGCGGCCCTGGAACTTTTTTTTTTTTTTTTTTAAGTGCTTCTGCCGCAAGCCGACTTAACCAAAGTTGGGCATCTGTTCTCAGGGTCCACGCAGCGGTATCGATCTCGGGCCCAGCCCGAGTCGCCGGGCTCTGAGAGATTGTCGGAGTCGCCGCTTCAAATGGAATACGCAGGCAAATTGATCAGGGTGCTCTCATTCCGATCAATCGCGACAGCCGTAGAGGCTGAATAATTATTGGTTCTTCCGGGCCGGTGTCACTTTTGAGAAATAAGCAGGAATAATGTCGGTGGCCGATGCAAAGGGGAGGGGAGAGACCTGGGAAGATGTATCCACTGGATTATTGCCCCACCAAGGTGAGGGTACCCAGGGATCACGGTTCTACTTTGCTGGCATCCAAATAAATTCCCTAAGTGGGCTGTGCTCATGGCTTCGAGCTCCTCAGACAAGCCGCCGGCTGCATATATATCATGGGCATGAATCACTTTAGGCTTCATAGTTATTCATTATTACGTTATCGGTACCGTAAACATACTGTAGACTGAACCTCTGTGCTCTTATCTCTAAATATCTCCAAAGGAGCGTGAAACATATATATATATATATATATATAGAGAGAGAGAGAGAGAGATGACTCGCCATGTTCACTTTGATAGAACAAGAGGGTCCCAATGAAATACTGTAAAATCACCTAAAATGGTCCGCATTGAAAATAGTTTGCTGAAGTGCAGATGGAAAACCGGTGAAATGCACTTCATCCCATTTTTTCCCGTTTTAATGGACGGCAGCCAAGTCTGGACAAACGACCTCAAAATGGTGACGAACTGAAGTGTAGCACTCTCCTGTTTCTTAGCTACGCTGTGACCGTACAAGAGTCCTACGCTCACCCGTTCGACCAGATCTATTACACCCGATGCACGGACATCCTCAACTGGTTTAAATGCACGCGGCACAGGTGAGTTTACAAGTGTCTTGTCCTCCTCCTTCTTTTTTTTTTTTTTTAATGACATCAGTGCACTCGACCTTTACTGTTCGGGGACGGGCCGATGAAGGTCACGATAAGCCTCCCTCATTAATGTCGCCGTGAAGTCGACGGAGCCAGAATCTGACTGTAATCCACTTACAGTAAAGGCTTCAATTACCCCATTAATGTTTATGGTGGGCGAGGAAACTAAATAAACACAGCGAGTCACGTCCCAAATGCTGAATTTTAAGCAGCGCGTGCCCCCCCCCCCCCCCCCCCCCCCCCCCCCGCGCGCCCCCCCCCCCCCCCCCGCGGCCTCTCATTCTTCTTTCTCTGTTGTACTCTATAAATGTGGCCGTAAAAAGCAAATATCACGGCACGAGTCCCTTCTGTCCTCTACACATGTTCCTGCCCTTCAGCGAGGGTCACTCTCTACATCACGTCGCCGTCTCGGTGTGCCTCTTTCCCCAGGATCAGCTACAAGACGGCTTACCGGCGGGGAGTGAGGACCATGTATAGGCGCCGTTCCCAGTGTTGCCCCGGTTACTTTGAGAGCGGAGACCTGTGTGTCCGTGAGTATCCTTCTTTTCCCTCGCCCCTTCGCTCCTTTGCCCCTCGCCGGTGACATTTGGGGTGATGTCGGCGAGACATTTAAAAAAGTCAATATTTGGATGGATCCGTGGCGCGCCGTGCTTTGTGGATAAAGCTGCATCTCCCTGCCAGGCCGCCTCCCGGCCTGATCCGGTTTATCGCGAGCGTCCAATAACATTCCGCCACTTCCTCCCGCTTTCAGAAACCGTTGTGAATGTGCGCGGTTTAAGGCGACTGAGCGGGATGCGATGGCAAGGAACAGAATTTCCACGCTCCAGTCCGCTGCCAGCGCGGCTCTCCCCGCTAGATGAAATGTAATTCAAGTTACATAACAATGCGAAAAAATTAACGAGCCAAGCGGGCTCTCGTTACAGTCCGGGCAGTCCTAGCGTTCGCCATTAAAACCACACCGGAATTCAATAACATCATGGACGCAGGGGCCGTGAAAATTGGGCCGTGGTGACGTGCTGATTACGATCCTTCACTGTCACTTCTACGGCTTCATTAACCGTCGTCGAATTCTATTTTTTTACCCCGTGCGCGCACATCAAACCGAATATTTTTGTACACTGGCCAAATAAAGACAGAACACATGGCTCGCGAGGGCTGCGTTTTTTTTGATATCCTCGCCTCGCCCGATGTTTTATTCTCTTTTAAAAGAAGAAGAGAATGGCCTTTTTTTCCCGGTTTCCTCGAGCTTTTGCCGCACGAGGGAGTTGCTGGTGCGCCGACTGCGGCCGCGGCGCGGGATGCTCTCTGACCGCAGCCGAGCCTCGTCCTGGTGCCCTGGGCCGTGGTAGCTCCGGGGCAGCCGGCTAAGGAGGGCAGGGGGTCTCGAGGGGGGGGCGGGGGGGGGGAGCGCAGATTGATCAATAATGTATTCATTAACCAATCGGCTGACAATGGAGCTCTTTGATCATTACTAGCCTTTTCGGGGGGGGGGGGGGGGGGGGGGGGGGGGGGGGGGGGGGGGGAGCGCAGATTGATCAATAATGTATTCATTAACCAATCGGCTGACAATGGAGCTCTTTGATCATTACTAGCCTTTTCAGGTTGTCGACCAGGTGAAAACCAACCCCCCCCCCCCCCCCCCCCCCCCCCCCCCCCACACACACACACACACAATTTAATACCAAATAGGTTCTGTTTCGATACTTTGATTTCATACGTCAGGCTGGGAGAGGAGCCACTTGCCCCTTTAACCCGCTTTCTTGTCAAGTTAAGAGTCTGCGTTGATAGGGGCAGAGAGGGCAGTTTTCCCTTTCTGCTGCTTCTGCAAACTTTTCAGCCCCTTTTAATCCCAGCACTCTCACTAGCGGGATTAAAAGATTTGTATTCACCAGGCTGTTTTGCATGTAGCGACAAAAGCATGCCTCCACTTTAAATTGATCCGAAATGTACTCAAGTCGTCTATTTCGGGGGAAGGGGGCGGGCGGGGGGGGGGGGGGGGGCCGTGGTTTTTGGGGGGGGGGGGGGGGGGGGGGGGGGGGGGCACTGTTGTTTACGGAATGTAAAGTATCCCTCCTCCCGTGTACTGAGCAATTTTACGGCGGCGTCTTTTCCACGCAGCCGCGGAAATGGCCTGTATAGTCCTGCAGGTGTTTTTCATAACGTGACACCGCATGGGCACGAACAGTCGCTCCGCGAGAATTGGCAAAATGAAACCGAGACCTTGAATGCACCGAAAGTATCGCACGAAAAACCCAAATAGGAGAATAGCTCGGTAATTATCCCTGGCTGTATCAGGCGCACGCTTGTCTTACATTGTGCTTTTTTTTTTTCTAAACTCTTTTTCGTTTGGTTATTTCATTTAAGTTTTTCTTCGTGCGCAATTATGCGGAGTGTGCCGAGCTCCCCGTCGCGTGGTTAAACAACCCTCTTTTTCTTGTGAATTAGCGCTTGGATTTTTCCCGCGAGAGGAGTTCATTAATTGCGTGACCTCTGATCTGTGGCCAGTTATTACCTTAATCTGTAACTCGTCCGTGTAGAGGATGTGAGGAACCCATTTCCCCACTAATAAGCAGGATTCTCAGTGAGAGCATCGCGCTAATGACAACAGCTTGTGTTATCTTAAGAGGCTTGACAGGCTCGAGTCCCTCTTTTATTTGCCGAGCATTAAGACCACAGGACGCTTTCCCGTCCGCCGTTGCAATTTCATTCCAAAGAAGGACATCGATGGCAGAATTAGTCGGGTTTTCCGATAAAGCGTCCCGCAGCACATTTGGGGTTTTTGAGGATCGGGAAGATGATGAGATTTTCCCCCCGAAAGAGAGTCTGCGCTTTTGATTTCTTTTTCATTTTGGCTTTGTTGCGTGTTTTTTTTATTTATTTTTATTTATTTTTTTATATATGCTTCAAAGACCCGTTTTTTAAATAAATCTCAGTGCCGGATAGGGGGCATGTGGAAGAAGCGTTGCAAGGCGCCGTTCTGTTGGCCTTTCTCTTCGACTGATTTAGCTACGGGCCATGTTCCGGATTTTCGCCACATCATTTCGTTTTGACGGAACACCATAAAACAACCACAAAAACGATATATATATAAAAAAAAAAAACACACAAACAAACACAATCATACACGTCTTTTTTTCAGGCAGGGATTCTAAAGACGTGTTTACCCGGGTATCCTTAACGACCGTGGTTTGACTGGGCAAAAAAACCATTACATTTATTAACAGTGCATGACAATCACCAATTAGCGCCATTGTTCTGATGGCACCTCTGCATAATGAGTTAGATGAGCCTTTTTTTTTTTTTTATCTCGATGAAAGACTCAATTTTCCAACAGATCCCTTAGACACGAGTTAAAGCAGAGAGATTCATGAATTTCAATTAAAATGAAAGACCTACCTCCTACTTTATTATGCCATCCCTCCAGTACACCGGTTCAGATCTCAGGAGAAGGGTACGCTTTATCCTTTCTCCCTTTTTCAAAACTTCATTTCCATATTTCCTTTCCCCTTTTTTTTTTTCCCCCAAAGGATGTGAGACATTTGCATTTCCCCTCTCCTCGCTGATCAGAATTTGCTGATTGAAACTAAATGAAATCATCTCATCATGGTGACATTGAATTCGTCTCCCCTTTGAATAGTGTGCATACTGTGGACTCATTGATTACAGGTAGTCGATGTCACACCTTCGTCAGCACAAATGTTAAAGACCGAGCCCCCCTTCTTTCTTTTTTTTCTTTTTCTTTTTTTGCTGGCTTACTGAAAATTAAACAGCGGAAGCCCGGGAATCTGCCTCGAATTATCTCCCAATCTCTGGTTTACCGCTTTTTGCCTTGGGAGCGTTTCGGAGATTAGCACCGGCTCGTGGGTGTTTGGGATTCGCTGCTGTTTCTCTCTCTTCCCGCCACATCTCTCCTCTGGCAGTGGATCCTAATCGAAGCCTGATTGAGTGATAATCCATTTTAGCACTGTTCAGGCCGTGAGCCTGCTCCCGCTGACCTCTCTGCCTACAGAATGGACACCGTGGTGCAGAACCCCAGGGCTTATGTGTGCTGTGGGGGAAAACGAAAAAACCTCCTCATTGCTGTTTGTATACCCTCATATTCATTTTTGACCATGAAACAATAAAAAACACAACGTGGACAACGTGTTGGGTGAGGTCAGATCAGTTAGGAGGGTGGACCGTCTCCGCTGTTTCCTGCTGCCCTTGGGTTGTGTACCATCCATCCTCGGATCATGTGGACTACTGATTTTCATCAGGTTTCTCGCGGTGTATGGACCTGACCGTCTCCTCCTTCAGATAAGAGTCTCCATGTCTTGACCCGGCTGGCCGGATGCCCTTGCCACAGATTTATTCATGCTTTCAGTGCTTTTGTGATACTTTACCTTCACACACACACACACACACACGCACACAACTAGCACTCAGACTCAGACTTAGTAGGTCACTTTGTTATCCAGCCGAACCGAACTTCCATCTCTCGTTAGCGCGCTCCCAGGAATACTAATGCCGACCCAATCAATTGGGGCGCTGCGTTCCTCGATATGAATGATCGGATCTTGGTCAACACTGCGGCGCCTGGACCTGCTACAGTAAAGCGTCACTGTATGACGAAGTGCCGGCTGATCAAATTATAGGGGATTTACGCCGTGTTTTCAGCCCGCTGATAACAGCTCAATGTGAAATGTTAAGCTATGTGATAAACCGAGATGTTGACCGAGGACTGGTTCTCCTCAGAAATCATTTAGCCCCATGTCAAGCGGTGGAATGGATGTTTAATGTGAGATATAGATCCGTGGTGCTACTGGAGACAACACCGCGTGCCGTTGTCTCGGTGGTTTTCATTGCGCCGCCTGCGCGGGACGTAATGATGTTTTACTCTCTGTTTGTGTGTAAACCCAATTATGAAGCGCACTTAATGAGCCAATGTCTGTGTTTCTCAGCCCTCTGCACGGAGGACTGTGTCCACGGCCGTTGTGTGTCTCCTGATACATGCCAGTGTGAGCCCGGATGGGGCGGGCTGGACTGCTCCAGTGGTGAGTGCACCTCTTCTAAGCCTACAATCAGTCCATTAGGGTATTTTATTTTACTTCCTAATGGGCATTCGCAGCCAGGTAGTCCATAAGACTCTGCTGTGAGTGTGTTTGTTTTTTTTTCTTTTGACTCAATGTACAGTATGTCTATCTCAAAGCTGCTCAGCGTTGTGTCCTCTCCCTCTTAGCAAACACAGCCAGTGGAACAGGTAAGTCACAATGAATTCCCTCTCATTTGCCGGAAGTGGTAGTGATTTGCTTGATGAGTGGAGCAGATGGATGGATGGCTGGCCTACCCCTGTGTCCACAGAGTTTCTCTATTATGGTCCTAATCATGATGAGGCGGTGGTGCCTGGGGACTTCGCTGGGTGTAATGATGAATCAGGACCAGGCAGAGACAGATCGTTGTGGTGGCCTTTCGGTCTTTACTGGGGTTACCTCGGCTACAGGAACTGAATGGGAGGGTGGGGTTAGGCATTTCTCTCTCTCTCGCAATCAGCTGAATGCTGGGGCCAGACACGAGGAAAGAATGTATTTATGCCTTTTATATTTATGTCTATAGAGCCATGTTCAATGTGCAAACAGGAGGTGCTTTTCCTCAGATATCAGGATATCGTTAACGAGCCCCGTGGGTTCCTGTGTTAACTTTTCTAGATGCCCGATTCTTTGGTTGTCCGCTCCAGGTGGCGTTTGACTCCTACCGTCTGCTCCGGATTGTGGCATGAGTAATGGGGGCACCAAAAAATAAATATAAATGAAATCAATCTGTAGCATTATTGTATAGATCTATGAGTTTTCATTAGCAAGAGAGCAATTGAACTGAGTAGCAACGGTGTGTAAATCAGCTTCTCTCAGTGCAGCGCCACTCCATCGGAGGTGGATTCATGGGCATGAATGACGAGCCTGAGCTGTTTGTTGCTGCTCGCTCCCCGTAGACCGGGGGGGGGGGGGGGGGGGGGGGGGGGGGGGCCCCCAGCGGTTCCCAGCGGTTCCCAGCGGGGACAATGTGTGGTTCAGGGACTCCCGGGGGCTCTCCTCCCACTCTCGGTTGGTTGAGAGTGCAGCCATGTGTGCCCGATTCAGCCTTCAGGTGCGGGGCTAATCCACTTTATTAAAACAGACTTGATGATTGAGACAGAGGCATTATTCATAACTTTAGATTTCCATACCAGGCATGATTCCAGGCTTTTCCATTTACGAGCTTTCATCTGTAGAAATGAGCAATGCGAGCCAATTTTTAAATTAAATCTGCACTCCTTTTTTTTTTCTTTTTTCTCTCCCCCCCTTCGTGTAAATGGTTCAGCGTGTTTTTTTTATTTTTTTTTATTTTATCGTCTCTGTCGATTCTACTTTCGCTCAACACAGACAGGCGGCGTGAGCTTTAGGAGACCTCACGCAGGTGGAGGCGACTATGACGTCAACATCAGTTCAGCTCCAGCGCTGTTTTCACTATTGGGTTTGAGTTGAGGCATCTTTGCTGATAGGAGCCAGTCCCCTGGTGCGATAGTGTGTGCGAGAGCCGACTGGGATGCTCCCACGACATAGGGACGTGCGGCTGCAATATATAAAAAAAATAAATAAATAAAAATAAATAAAAGAAAAGTTTCTTGCCCAGGCTCGGAGATGAAGGGCTGCCGTGGGATGCTGAGAGGCCTAAAGCTGAAGTGACTTTCAGCCAATGATCTGGAGCTGGATGAAAGGCTTGGACCGTGTTTGTGGAGCAGCACCCACCAGGAAGCAGTTTTGTATATGGGTCAGGTGGTGGAAATAAAGAGCCGGACTGTTTGTGGCCAGAACAGAGGAGGCGATAAGGTGGGAGGGATTCAGCCAGTCGTGTCGTCAGCGTCGGGGGGCTAAAGGAAGATATTGCCTGTTTTTGTTCCCCCGCTGGTTTCCACCTGCTGTAGCCAGAAAATATTTCATCCTTTTTTCCCCCCCCCCGGCCTGAGGCAACTGTCCCGCTGAAACCAGAGCTGCCCTGTGACCTGCCTGGAGTCCTGGTGTGTCTTAGACTCGTGTCAAGGACACGCCGGTAGATGTAGATGGTAGAACCGCACTTTTAATTATTATTATTTTTCTTAAATGACATAACAGGATGCCTGCTTTTGAACGTTGTTCGTTGTCTCATTCTACGTTTGTCACATGTTTGTTTTCTAATCACACATGCCGCGATGGTGGTGACATTTGCCTGTTCGTGTTTTACGCGTGTTCTTTTCCTCTATCTCTGCTGCGCTCGGTTTTCTTTCCGTTTTTTATGCCTTTGGCCTGTTTTATGTTTGAATGAACTGTTTGTCCAGTGTGCCGCTGTGCACACTTTTACACTGTGCTGTCGGCCGGGTTTTTGCCAGCAGAATTTACACCATGTATGTGGAAGTCCGGCTAATTCAATTAACATTAGACTCAATAAAATAGAGTCGACGGCGACGATTGCAATGGTGGTTCGGATGGATTGATCTCTGCTTATGTGTCTGACCGGTATGTCTCGAGTCAGTTTAGTCTACTGAAATCTAGCTTTGTATTCTCGCCAAAGTAACGCAATTGGTGGTTGTGGGGCATGTTACTGTGATGGGACCGGCACGTAGTGTGATGAAGTGTTAAAATCGGGTCACCATCGAAAGTCGCGAGTGTGTTGAGTGATATTTATATCTTTTTTCCGAATCTTGTGAGTTGGCTCGTTTTTTTTTTTAGGTGGACTTTCTTTTGAGTTGCAGATAATTTACCGAGCTCGCCTCCTTCTCCGCGTACTTTTCCAACACTTGCCGGTTTAATCCCTCCTGACGAGTCTCTCACCCAGGGTCACTGTGCCACAGTAACAGCCGTTTTCAGATGAGGAGAATGATAACGATGGATGCAGCATGTTGGCGGTATATATTTAGTTATAGACTGCCATCGCTCGTTAAATATGATGTGCACTGAAGCACTGTCATTGATTTCATGTGCTTCAGTGCTTGGGGAGAAGAAACGCGCGTGGATATGGAGGCATGATTTAAGTGTTTTCTTCTTTCCGTGCCTGCTTGGACATTGTGTTTTCGTTATTGTGGTGCAAACGCTCGCCCCCTTGCGCAGAGGTGCCGCAGAGACGAAGCAATGCTACCGCGTTCCGCGTCCGAAAAAGTCTCAGGAGGAGTTTAGCTTTGTTAACCACGAAGCATCCTTTTTGTTCCTCGAGGAAATCTATCACACTTAATAGCCAAATCTAATGGGGTTGGTCAGCCGTGGTCCATGAGGTAACATATTCCTCCCTAATGTATTCAGAGGGGAAGGCCGCCTCTGCTCCGGGTGTTGTACGCATGGTTAATTGATGAATGCGGGCCATGAATGCTTGTTCGCGGGGCATTGCACTATAGACAGGGGACTGCATTTTCACCGTATTTTATGTTCATTGTCAAATAACACGGCAGGATTATTCATTATTAATTGTTTTACTTCAGTGAGATGGCAAATTTCTTTTACCCATTTGTCTCGTTCGGCCCTTTTCTTGCAGTTGCCGTTGCGACAATTTGCACAGGTGCAATTTTGAAAGAGTGACCACATTTGCATCACTCCAAAAGCCCAGAAACGGAATCTTCTATCTTATCTATTCATACACAATGTATGTGTGTATGTGTGTGTCTGTGTGTGTCTGTGTGTGTTTGTGTGTGTTTGTGTGTCTGTGTGTGTGTGTGTGTGTGTGGTGGTGGGGGGGCTGTGGGTCTGTGTTTGTATGTCTGTGTTAAGGTCACTTTCCTTTGAGATTGTATCCCTCCTACATTAACAGAAAAAATATATATAAAAAAAACAAAAAAAAACATCTAATTTGATCTCCTCTTCGACTTTCGGAAAGAAGTCGACATCGATTGAATTCCTCATTATAAAAGCAGGGTAGAGGGAGACATTTTTTGGCGGGACTATAAATATTCTAACCGTGTCATTCTGAAAAGGGGTTCCTTCGCAGCTTGCAACAGTCGATGCAGACTGCTTCATTCATTCTGATAGATCAAAGTGGCCAGGAGAAATTATTTCTCAAGGAGACAGATGTCCGCTCTATAGAGCCACATGTCGCACATTTAACACGCGTGTGTATGTGTGTGTGCGTTTTAGCGTGTGGTTGCCCATGACGCCCTCCTGTGTCACCCGAGCTTTGCTTTTGTGTCGCACGCTGGCCCTCCTCGGTAGCCTTTCAGCAATTCAGTCTATTTACTGCCAAGTATGTGACGGTGTTATTTATTTCTCCCGCTCATCGAAACTACCAGATCTTTTCTGACTTTGATGAGCTGGAGAAACCACTTGGCCTTAAGTTCAAATTTCGCCCTAAATATATTGTCCATCCTAAACAGCCCTGCATTGAAATAACACTGACTGTGCTGGTTGTGGCATCTTTCTTTGGTTATTGATGAGACATGTATTACAATCCAGTATGTCTGATACATGTTTGATAGCCAATGAGAGTGAAACACTCTGTTTGTGGCCACCATCGATGAGATTAACAATACACGTTTTCATGTCGCAAAGTAATTGGAAGCTGTGTCTTTTTCCTGGAGCTCCATCGTTGAATTTCAATTATCACATAAAATATGTTATATAATAGCAAAATGCGGTTTCATGATTTTAACTGGGTGGATTTCAAATGTGAAACATTCTCACTTAACACGGTATGCCTCACAGATAATGTCATTATACAAGACTAATTGGGCAAAATAATGTTGGCTTCGAAAGACGGCGGAGTGATTCATGTGAACGTAGATCAATGGAGAGCTCAGATGCTACAGGATGTGGCTCGGACAGCATGCCTCGCAGGTCCTTTGCAGTATGTCTCTCCGTGACTCAGGTGACTTATGCGTGGTGTAAATCACTGTGCGGAGACTTCCACTGACTGATGGTGAGTCCACCAAATGAATTGTGGCGCACACACGGTAGCTAGGGGGCCCTCCTTCTGCTGACAACAAACACATACTCGCAAACTCTCTGTCTCTCTCTCTCTCATCATCTCACTCCTTCCCTCACACACATACCCGCACAAATGCTGATCATGAGCGAAATATTATTAAAATATTCTCACTGAAAGCCAATGACACGGCCTTTTGAAAATGTTTTGCATCAGTGTCATGCATCGGCTGGTTTCAAACACACACACACTCACACGCGCCACCCCCCCCCCATCCCCCCCCACACACACACACACCTGTAACATATTTTCCGTACATATAAGTATACAGACACATACATCGACTTTACCCGTCTCCGAAGGTTTTTTGCTCCATCCCATTAAGCATGATTTATTGTTACCAAGAGCTCACTGCTCCATTACATTTGGGAGAATGCCTAAAAGTTTGTGTGGTGTATGTATGTATGTGTGTGTGTGTGTGTGTGTGTGTGTGTGTGTGTGTGTGTGTGTGTGTGTGTGTGTGTGTGCGTGCGTTAGAGAGCAATGCGTACGTGTGTGTGTGAGTGTCCGCGTTTCGTTCCACAAATACAACCTGAACACCAAAGGCTGATGGATATCACGGCATATTGTGGTGGTGTTTCGTACCATGCAACATTCATTCCCACCGGTCATTATCACCGTGGTGCTCGTCATTAGTGAGAGAGTGAGTAAGGAGCTCCTGGAACACAGCACCCAACTCTGTGAGTCCGCATAGATGGCTTGATTTAATAAGGACATTAAAAAAAAAACAAAAAAAAAAACCTTATCTCCTGTCCTTAAGTGAAGGTCAGCGTGTCTAAAATAGCTCCAATGCTATGATAACAGTTTAGACAGATAAGTTGTCTCCTGAATACTGATGCTGAACAACGCTCTTTGGGCTCCTTTCATAGTCCATGAGACACACTCGGCGTGGTGGCCCATTTCCATGGTGGTGTGGTTTGTAATCAGAGATTCAATGGATGCTTTGAGGGAGATTGCCTCGGAAGACAGTTCAGAATGCGATAGACATAAATCCACGCATGTGGTAGATGCCGGGGCAGCACGGTGGTGTGGTGGCTGGTGCTGATGCCTCCTGTGACAGGCAGGCGACCTGTACCCTGCCTGTTGCCCCAAGTCAGCGGAGATTGGCCCCGCCACCCACAAAAGTTAAGCGGTACAGATAATGGATGGATTTATGCCGTCGTGGTGCTTGAACGGTGCTCGGTTTTGTGTGGTTTCTCAACCAGCGCCAAGACTTAAGCGTTCCCGATCAGATTTTTCTTTCTGACAGGCGGCACATCCTTTTTTGGCTCGTGATCCATTAAAGCAAAGATGCGCCCCTATTTAGAGGAAGTAAATCTACTCACTGTGATAAGACGAAACGAAAAATACCCCAAGAAAGAGAAGACAGAAGAAAAACAGACGAATAAAGGAAAATTAAAGAACACTCACGTCCCCTGAGGGTGACCGCGCCACCCCTTGTGGGGTCCTCGCAGATTCGGCTACTACTGACCCAGGCCTTCCCCGTGAAAAGCATCAATACTTGTTACGGACACCCTTGTAATCTCTCAGGACGTTCGTATTTCATTGTTTAGCCACAGGAGCACCTTGAGGCGTAACATTGCTTTCGGGGCATGATCGCAGCCTTCTGGGTGCTGTGTTGCAGTGCCCTTGGTTCTGCTTTGGGAGGTGGGGCATATTAGCAGTCTTTCTCAGATCCTCTGGTGCACCTGCAATCTCCTGATGTTTAACCCTGGACTTCATTGGAGTGTTGCAGTGATTACAGGGCGTCCTGAGGGACATCGATTGTCCTGCTCCTCCCAGGCAAGCCCCCCCACACAATGCTGACGAATGAACTTGTGGCCCTGCCAAGTCCAATTAACTGTCAGTGCCGCATCGACGAGCTCCCCCCCCCCCCCCCCCCCCCCCCCCCCCCGTTTGTGGAGAGTGAAGAAAAACAAACTTTTAATCAAATTTGCCTCCGTGCCCCAGGGTATTTGGGGTGGTATTTTGCATTCCACTGGGTTCTGCCTCGCCTGCAGTTGGGCCCCCCTCTCTCACAGAGGGTTATTTTGCATGTTGTTCTTGTGAGGATGTCCAGCACTTCGCTTTAACGGCGGTGCCATCTTCCCACTGGTGAATCATCCATCTCTCGCATCTCAGTACTATGAAGCCAAAAGGCAGAATGACAAAAGACGAGGAGATCTCACGGGAAGTGCATTTGCCCACGTTGGTTTTGTTTCATTTGAAACACAACCCTTTGGTGTGTGAAATTGACTCACATTACTGTGTATCTTAGATGACTTTATTGCATTTTGTCACCAGACATGCTCTCTCTCCCCCTCTCCCTCTCTCTCTCACACGTCTGAGTGCACAGCGGTGTCTTGAATATCTATAAGCACCACTGACTAGTTGATCAATAAAAGCTTAGGTTGCAATCTTGCAGAATAGTTGTTGTTTTTTTGTTTTTTTCCAAAGCATTAACATCTTCACAAATAACCTCTGGTAACTCCAACAAGGTCGAGATAAACAACTCCCCTCTCCTCGTCTCTGATTAGAGTAATGCCGACATTAAAAGCCCAGAAATTCAATTAAATTGGTGGCTTTCGCAACAAAGGGAAAAAAAAAAGAAAAAGGTAAAGGACAAACTCCGAAAAAGACGCTATCGCTATCGCTCGGGCGCACTAAGTGGAACGAAGAGATGTAGCCCGGGATCCAAACATTGACAAAAGGGCATCTGGGCGATTAGGATCAAAGGAAATTTTAGGGGAAAATGTAATCATTATCAGGCGCAAGGATGAATTCATCAGTGTCCAATCTGGCATGCGCAGAAACCAAAATTAGACGTTAAGTTGATACAAACCTCACAATCAAAAAAAACAAACAAAACAAAGTCAATGCCATTGAAGTTGCCTTTTAGGGTGGCGCAGCCAAGCGTGTGTGGTTCCAAAACAATGAGAAAGTTGGGTGGAAGTGGCATGCATGTGTTTCGACGCGTAAAAAAAAAAAAAAAAAAAGAAAACTCTCCCTGGAGTTTAGATTGATTGAAGTCCGAAAAGGCTGACGCGCTGGTTTCCGGCGCCTGCATCTTCCGAGTGATGAACCCAACAGCCCCAGCCCCCCACCCCCTCTTAGAAATTTGATTTGCAAAAAAAAAAAACTCGACACCCTGTGATTCTCTCAACCTCACACAAACGTTTGCTTGTATTATGATTCCGGGACTCGCTTCCATTCCAGGCGTGGGCATACTGTAGAGCGAATGACAAAAACCCACCCTCCTCCACAGAACAAAAAACAGGGTTCAGGTCCCTGGATCGATACCTTTAGCGGTTGCCTTGACTCTTAACTAAGGTTTTTGATAGAATTTCTTTCTCTCTCTCTCTCTCTCTCTCTCTCTCTCTCTCTCTCTCTCTCTCTCTCTCTCTCTCTCTCTCTCTCTCTCTCTCTCTCTCTCTCTGTCTCGCTGTCTCGCGCGTCTTCTGTTTGTCCTCCAAACAGGGATCTTCAGTTTAATCAAAAGTGACCAGTGATTCAATTGTTTTCGCTGTGCTTGTTTTAACATTTCTTAAACGCTGTTCCGTCACCGAACGTGAATATCATGAGGACTAGATCCGCGATTAACGCCCCGTAGTGGCCGAGGCTTTAACCTCCTGCTCTATTCAGATGGCGCCATTTAGTTCTAAACTGCCCGTTTTATGTAACTACAGTTTCTCTTCCCCTCATTCTCTCGCTCGTTCACACACACACACACACACACACACACACACACAAACACACACACACACACACACAATACTCCCTCTCCCTAAGTTGCCGTTGTATACTTTTCGCTTCACTTTGACTTTGAGAATCCGGGAGAATAATTCATGGGCCTGGTGAGTTTCAGAGACCGGGGGAGAACAGCGCTGCTTTCAGAGCCAGCAGTTCATTAGAAATGAACTTTGGGGGTTTTCTCTTTTTTTTGGGGGGGGGGGGGGGGGAGGGGGGGTTGGTGAGGGGGGGGGGGGGGGGGGGGAAGTGTCTGAGATGATGGTACAAAGGGAAAAAAATGGCTTAATCTACAGTTTTTGCTGCCTTAATCAAAGGCTGGATGCTTTCCTGTTCCTGTCCCTTTATAATGTAGCAGCTATCAGTCTATCCAGCCCCATTGCTCCGAATGCCTAATTGAGCAGGACGCACTGCTGTGGTTTTCAAACTTCTATTTTTGCCCGATATCTGAAGAACTCACACAATCCGGTGCTAATTTAGTCGCTTTTTAAGCACCCGGCTGCACTGCATTGTGCCTAGTTTTAAATAAATATCAATGAGCCAGCAGAATTCAGCTGAGAAATATTTTTCTAAAAGTTTTCTTTGGTTTCTTTTTTTTTGGCTGTTTAGATTACATAAATGCACAGGAGTGTGGCTTATGATTGCATAGATTAGCAGATGGTTGCCAGTAAAAGTCTTTGCCTCTTAACTTCCTCTCAAACAATACAATGCAGCATGTCAGTCTTTTGGCATGGCTGGCGGTGAGACGGCTGTAACTCCCTCCAAGATTCATGGCTCTTTGATGATCATTTGCATAATGTGAGATAATCAAAAAGCAATTACCTTGGTGTTGTGCGTGCGTATGTGCCTGTGAATTGTTGGGATTCATTTTGAAGCTGCGGTAGGCGCGCTGATTGTCCGTGTTTAAGCTAAATCATGTTTGTGTTTACAATGAGGGACAGATCCATACACTGGGACACTGTGTACAATGTTAGGCGGTTCACTCTGTCTGTTTCGGTCAACATTTGACAAGTGCTGTTTGCTCTCACGACGCGCAACGGAGATAAACTGTCATGGGGATTCAAACCTCTCCGGTGCCAATTTCATCACTTTTCTGCATTAGGTACAGGTAGTCAACACATTGAGGACACTTACGTTGTTTTTTTAGGGGTCGGTTTACTGGTCTACTTTTCTGCAGTTAAAAACTATCATTTGCATGGATAAAAGCAATGAAAATGGTACAAGTTATTTATTTCTCCCGCTCATTTAAACTACCAGATCTTTTCTGACTTTGATGAGCTGGAAAAACCACTTTGCCTTAAGTTCAAATTTTGCCTAAATATATTGTCCATCCTAAACAGCCCTGCATTGAAATAACACTGACTGTGCTGGTTATGGCATCCTTCTTTGGTTATTGATGAGACATGTATTACAATCCAGTATGTCTGATACATGTTTGATAGCCAATGAGAGTAAAACACTCTGTTTGTGGCCACCATCGATGAGATTAACGATACACGTTTTCATGTCACAATTTCATCACTTTTCTGCATTAGGTACAGGTAGTCAACACATTGAGGACACTTACGTTGGTTTTTTAGGGGTCGGTTTACTGGTCTACTTTTCTGCAGTTAAAAACTATCATTTGCATGGATAAAAGCAATGAAAATGGTACAAGACATAAATACAACAAAACAAAACAAAAATAAAGACTAAAATATTCTTTCTACTCATTATACTGAAAGTTTAATGTATTTAATATACTGTCGAAACTCAGATTTTAACTTTGTGTGGATCCTCAAAGGAAGTGATGGGCATGTTTTTCTTTACTATGGACTGTTGTGTACTTGATGCGCTCTGGGTGTATTGAATATGATGAATCCGCTCCAAGGGACCTGGCAAAACATAAAATTCTGAATTGACAGACAACTCGCGGATGGCAAAGCTGTTCTGCTTTAATCTGACGTTAAATATGCCCCCCGCCTTTTTTCCTCCTCCTCCTCTCCAGTCCACTTATATGACTGTCAAAAGCATCTTCCACATCTGGACCAATTCGGGCAAGCACACAGAAAATCTTTCTGGCTTTGAGCCAACGCTGGAAGACTGCCTAATTACACGCCCACCCCTCAGGATTTCAGAGAGTTTAGTATTTGGTAGGGGTTCTCGCTCTTTTCCACTGACCAAAAGGCAGGTGCTTAGTAAACAGTGGGTTATTAATACTGAAGTAAATGTAGTTGTGCCTCAGCTACACCTGAAAAAGGCAAGCATTGAATGAAAATAATAGTAATTCATAAAAAAAAAAGAAAAGATAATTGAGTACAATTATTTTCAATTTTTCTTTCTTCAACAGATACCTGTGTACACATATATATTATTATATATATATTATCCAAATCTGCAGATTGATTGAGGATGGAAGATAATCATGGCTTTTTGTTGTTATTTTTATTTACTGCCCTACTCAAATTGAAAGACAAAAACCCTGATGTGTTTTACTTCAACTAGATCCCATTTTGGAAGTCATTTCTTATTTGGAGGTTTAATGTTTGTGTTCTTCCACACGACTAATATTGAATTCACAGGCGATTTTACCGATGCTGCATGAAAGTTCGAATGTTTTTTTGAATCCTCAAAAAAGCATTCAACTCCTTGGCTGGTTAGCAGAGAACATTTGGACATAATGGTCTGGATTGAATGTAACGCACAGTGTGTAAGTCCGATACAGCTGCTGGCTGCAGTATGTAATGTGTTTTTTTTTTTTCCTTTTTTTTTGTACAGTGCGGCATGCTGTGCAAGTGCTTGTTTTGTGCGGTCGTGTTTGATGATGCCCAAACAAACATGCTTTTACAACCTGCTATGTTCACTGCAGCAGCCCGGAACAAACATAGATAATTGATACCACCACCTAGATGGTACAACAGCCTGATTTAAAAAAATCTCTTTCAAGCTTGCAGCCCCTGATACAGCGAGTCCCAGATTCACCTAGGACGGCATCTGCCTTCACTGTGTGGAGGCAAACAAACGTGTGCATTCAGCGCCCAGTGGAACAATCGTCATGCAGTCATTGTTGAACCAGGCATAGCGATGGTTAGCTGCGTGTGTGTATCTGGTACAAAAGTGCAATCATACTTTGCACATCATTTGCGCACTAATTAGAGCCATGTGAACAAACCCAAAAGTGTCCTCTGCCTTAGCACCTCCTCTGTGAGACCAGTCGTGCGAATGAGGTTACGCACTATTCTCTCATCAGACAATAGACCCACACACCGCAGCCTTGCACTCACAATGAAAGGCAACGCCGGAGAGAGAGCTCTGTGGCACCAGAGATGAAGAATTGCCGTGTTGCCAAGTTTTTGTTTTTTTTGTCTCATCTTGGTTTGATGTTTTAATTAATGTTCTGTTTTATCTTGCAATCTTGAACCTAGTGAAAAAAAAAGCCAATTTAGTTTTTTTTTTTTTTTTTTTTTTTCCCGATAAAGGTTTTGTATTTTTCGTTTGGTGCCTCAATTCAACATGTGAGCAAAGGAACACCAGGCTTCGGAGGATCAGAGGATGCCTGGTCTGAATTTGCTTTTTGAATAATTAGCTAAGAGTTTCCCCATGTATCTGCAGCGTTGTGGGAAATATTTTTACATTTTTTTCTAAATGTAGTGCTGTCAATTTTTTTTTTATCAAACTAAAAATCACATACTTCTTGACAGTAAATGAGTTTCAAATCTTAAAATGTGCTCATTGTGCACCAGTGCCACAGGAAACATGAAATATTACCCGGAGGATTCTTCGACTTGATGATCAGGGTGCCCCTACTGACATTATACAAGTGTCCATCAGTCTCCACTCAGTGACCCCGCCCCTTCGCATCGACCAATGGTGCCCTGTGGCACATTCCACTTCATCCTAATTAGAATTAATAATTGAAAATAGGAAATCAATATGTGCAAATCAAGTGTGGTAACAGTTGGTTTTATCGGGTTGACACTGTTTTTTTGAGCAGCCGCGTCGGTGCCTGTCCTACTGTTTTGTGTCGTGTCAGTGATGCAGCGCGACCCAGGCTTTATTTTCTAAACCAGCCGCCTGTGTATTCGTGAATGTCCACCTCTGCAGTGATTGCTTTTTTGTTGTCCTGTGGCAAGAGAGCAAATGGTTTGTTTTTCTGCCGGACAGGGTTAGGGATAAATTATTAATTGGAAGGAGCAGTGGGCTGTGGAACAATTTGCTCATCCAGAAGCATGAGTCACGTCGGGTTCGGGTTGAACGAGTGACTGGCTTACCGCGCTGAGGTGAAAAGCATCTCTCACACTCTGCTCGGCCGGCGGAACACGGCCGGCTTTGTCAAACATTTGATTATTTGCAAATTGGCGCCTTTAAAGTTTCTTTAAAGTAGCGTGCCTCTTCAGTGCTTGTTTAGAACGAATGTGCAGTGATCTGGCCCTGATCCGCGTTGGCCAACCGCCGGCTCCACTGACCATGCGATAGCTGTGTTGCAGAGGAGGCGGCTGGCACCTGCAGAGCTCGTATCGATTCGCATCCTGAGGAGAACGTGGACAAATGATCAGATCCTCCTCCTCCTCAGGATGAACAACCAGGTCGGGCTTTTTAATCAGGAATGCTCAGTCCTAAAAGTATTAGGTTACTCACTCATTAGTTTTGCGCTTCCAAATAGCAGTCCGATTGTGTTACTTATTATCCATATGCATGGTGGTATCGGGAGGGCGGGGGGGGGGGGGGGGGGGGCGGGGGGGGGGGGGGGGTGGGGGGCAGGTGATGCATTTCAGTGAACTCTACTCTGTTTAAAAAGTCTGTGTGTGTTATGTTGTGGGCTTGGTCGTGTGGGGTTCCGTCTCTGAGGGGAATGTTAACATACAGCGGCTGGGCTAAGATGAATTAGGGCAGGACAGCCCCGACACGCCCCCAAGCAGAATCTGCAGCACGCTGTTATTCCAATTCAGCAGGACTGCCCCCATGACTATTGGCAGTTATTTCTTTATATTTAGAGATCCATTTGTCAAGCTCACAGGGATGCACCATAACTGTTTGTCGCGGTATCCGGGGACCAATAAATAACCACGTAATAGGTGTCAGCAGAACACAGAGGGGGATGGTGGTGGCGGCTGTCTTGTAGCGCATTGGTGGCTCTTTTACGGCCGCAAGTTTGCTGAGAAACATTTGTCACTCCATGCAAATGTAAATGCTGTTTTGTGCGACACTCATCACAATCCCTCTGGCACCCTGTTACCAGTTTTGTCTGCTTTTCACACTTAATCTGCGTCATTGAGTCGTGACGAGTAGCTGAATGTGAAGTCGTTCTTTTAATGATAGCTCTCTGTAACAATTGCCTTAAACGGCCTCAGACTGAGGAACGGAATATTACATGCCACGATGTTCAGAAATTGTTCTTTTGAAAAGGATTATTTGACACTTAAAAAGACAGCCTTTCTCCTGATGCCATTTCGGAAAACAGCGACTTGTCAGAATGAATACCGGTCTGTCTTGAAGTGTACGTTGTACATTCCTCTCCGCCAAGTGATGAGTAAGGAAGTGAGTTACACAGTTCATGATCCAAACAATATAACTCGGAGGTGTGCACTCTTCTCGCGAGTCGGTGCCGAGGACTCGTCACACCGCTTTGCTTTGTCACCGGGCTCTGCTGAAGAGAGAGAAAGTCTCTCAGGAGCCAAAGCAATTTGTCTTCTAATGTCATGAGTGAGTTAAGTAATTCCTCAAGTGTCAACAGTGTTAATAATAGGTATGTGACAGTGAGTGGCTCAGGCAGTGGAGAGTGAAGTCAGGCTGCGAGCCAAGTATTCCGGTTGCATTAATGTGTTTTTTTGCCAGTTAAGAGTTGGCAACGCGGCGTGCGCCTGTCTGCATATACACGGGCCGAGCTGGGATTCCAAAGGAAGTTTGCCTTTGCCCGGCGTCCGGCCCAATAAACGAGAAGTCCAACCGGAACGCCACTCGCCTGGCGAGAGACATTTTGTTTTTCGAGACGCTCGCGGCGGGCTCTCCGTGGCACGTACCTTTCGTACGGAAGCGGTGGCAAACATTTTGCTAAGGAGGATGCCTGAAAGCGGTTCGGTTTTAATCCCGTGGCATCCAGCCCCTGATCATGCAGACTCCTGAGCGCACTTCAAAGCTTCGGCTACGCTGTGATCATTCTCTCAGCCAGGAGTTTGGACAACACCTACACAACTTTGCCATCTGTTGGTTCTCCTCTGCGTGATCTGGTTTGTTCCAGCCAAGGGGATTAGCCCCTCTGGGATGGGACCTTTCCCTGTGTGTGAGGTTGTGCACACTCTAACTATTATGCACTATGAGCACTGAGAGTCCAGACTTGATAGTGTATGACCCCGATCAGACCGGTTAATGGGCTGGACTTCTCTACCTCCAGTCTAATGTGGGTTTCACTGCCTACACACCACAACCCACTGGGGGTCTCCATCGCCCTCGCACAATTTAGCGGTAGTCCCCAGAAGCCTGAAGCCTTCAAGTTACATTCTACTTCCCCCTGTTGTGTCTCCATGCCTTGGCCAGCAGCTCGTCATCACCTCTGACTTCTTAATCACAGTTAAATACCGTCAAAGCCGCGAAAGGGAGGGACTACTGGGTAAAGTTTGAGAACCTCTGTGTTGGGGAGAGACAGCAAGAAAATGGGCTTTGTTGTCAATGTGCCGAGGCCTCTGACTGCAAGCTAAAGACGGTTTAAAACTTTAGATAGCAACATTTACCGAGCTCCTATAAGCACCAGCAAACTCTTCGCAAAAATGTAGCGCTTGATTTTTGGCTTATTTCTGTTTTGCCCTAGTTTCTATTTAATTTTCTAACATACATATTTTTAAGGTTTTGCATTCAAGGAAATCAAATGTGCTCTCTACTAACTTACTACTCGCTAAAATCAGAAGGGATGATACCTTCGGCTTGTGTTTTATTCTATTGTGCTCAGGGAGCTTACGGCCCGCGCACGCCTCAGATTTAATGTTCCTGGGTCGTTTGCGTAGCAAGGGCTCAACCTTCAGGGAGCTCACTCATGCAGGCTGGAGGCCCGGGAGCAGATTAGATCGAATCAATGTGAGCCCCGTAATGTGGCCTCTGGTTTGTCCGGGCGTAGAAACTAATACCGCACTTGCCCGGTGCAGTATGGGGACCCCCCTTTGGGCCAGACCTGTCTGGATCCGCGAAAGGCGGCTCATCTTCCTGCTGTGACCGCGGAAAAACAGGCGTCAGTGCCGAGCATGGAGCAGGGTTCATTAGCAGCTCCCACTCTGGCTGATGAAAGCTCCGACAAAGCGAGCGCAGGAGGAGAGGGCCGAGCGTCTTCGCGTTAACAACTAGGGCCTGCGATGATGTGAGAATCGATAGTGGAATATTCACCCGCCCCGGGTTGTTGTGCCGCTCTGGATCTCAAGCTGGGCTTTTTTTTTTTAATGTGAGGCACATCAGCTGCTACGCGCCCCGTCACTGATGGACAGACGCAAGACCATACCAATTACTTAAGTCCCAGAAAGAACAGGAGCCCGGTTTCGAGCGAAAGGCTCGTTTGCCTCCTCTTCTTCACGTAAACGCCGGTAGTTCATTTAACCTTGAGGATTAGCCATGTTCTTCTTCTGCAGTTGACGGGGGGGCATACCGCGTTGTTTCACATTCTGAGCAAAAAAAAAACCCGTCCCCAGAGGAATGCGGAAATTGCTTGTTTTACATCATTCCCTCTGGTAGCACCTAGTAATGCCACTGAGCTATTTACATGAACCCGTGTAAAGCAGCCAGGGTATATAACCCGAGCAATTTGCTTCGGTGCCAATACTACAATACAGCCAGGAAGAGGGATTTGGCTGCTCATCATTACTGAGGAATCACACCTCTGGTGCATTTGCACAGCCGCTGCAGAGGGTGAGCAGTGTCTCCTCGGCAGGTGTTCCTCCGTCAAATTCAAATTGAAACTTTCTGCACCATCACTCCAAGTTCAGCACAATCAGCCGGTTAAATGTAGATTTTTTTTTGCGAAAAAAGATGGAGTATTTAGGAGCAGCAGATTCACTTATTATTATTATCGCTAATCTTCGCGTCCTCTCTCGCGTTTCGCTCACGGAGAGGTGTGAACAGCTTGCGCGTTGGTCTCCCTTGCGCGGATTCATTTCATGGTGTTACTTTCGCTACGATGATGTCGGCACGTCAACATCACATCTAACAGCCTATTTCGATGCCAGTTTCTTTGTCACGAAACGTTCTATTTCACCTGTTTTGTGATTGTGATTGATGAGTTTGATTCTAGTGTAAGCAAAGTACTGGACATTTAAGTCAAAACACATTAAATCCCAATACATTTGATGATAGCAACTTAATGTTTCAGCTGCATGTTAACACATCACTTTATGATACCGAATAGTCAATCAATAATAATAATGGGATCACCTATATGTAAATAATCATCAATAAGTTAGGTGATAATCAAAGGAAATTCTTTTGAAAAATGCCAATCATCCACGGCTTCCAGCCTTTTGAATAAAAATGTGATGTTTTTTTTGTTTTTGTTTTTTTTTTGACATTTTTATTAGTAAACCGAAAATCTTTCGATTTTGGCTCATTGGACAAATTTAGTACTATCAATGAAATCTTTCTCTCATCTCCAAACATGTGAGTACTGTTTGCTTAGGTGTGCACATCGTTTTTTTTATAGGTCCCAACCTTTGCATGGGAGGCGCCCATGTGCATTGGATAAGGCCCCAGCGAAGAATAATTGAATTCCAATGCGGTTTCGCGTCAACAGTGGGCTATTGTCGGTGATAATACATTACCATTAGCTGTGCAAATTGTTGGTACTGTGGTGAATGTATTTTGACATTTTCCTTCCACCCAGTGGTCAGAATTGATGAATGCAGCTTTATTACTGCAACCGTTTAATTATGCACTTTGCTCTGAGGCAAAAGTAAGTGTACGTTTTTTCAAAAAAAAGGAAAGTGGAAAGATTTGAAGCTTAACTGAAAGCTTTCAAAGGGTTTTTTTTTTTTTCAGCCAGGAGACTTCTCCACTCAGGTCTCAGGGGTGGCCGCAGCTTGACTGATGTTTTGGAAGCTTACATTGGCAGGAGATGTGAATTTTGTTCGGCAGTATTTCCACCTTCATATTTGTCTTACAGATACTTTAAACATTCTGGAAGAGTGTTTGTGCAAAACAGAGGCATTCCAATTCGTGGCTTAGGTCCTTTTTGTGTTTGGGGTTTGCGTGCTCTTTCTGCGTTGAATATTTTATTAGTATTATTTTTCAGCACTTTGTGATGGATGGCATCCTGTAGACCAGGTTATTACTCCACGTTTTGGCTCAAGGCATGTCTAGATCCTCTCCAACACCGCGACCCCGAGTCGGGATTAACGAAGTGGATTAATTTACAACTATAAGCCAATTTAACTGCTGGAGATGTATCAGCTGTCGTCAAAAAAAAAAGAAAAAAGCTCAGCTTATGGAACGTTGTATGTTTGGTGATGTACTCTGCCCAGTAATTAGCTACAACGGCAGGATGTCACCCATCTGTTTCAATGTTTTTTGGATGGCAATGGAGATCAATGGAGAACCAATCTATGTGAGGCTTTGGTCCTTGTTTGTTCCTTGTTAGAGCAACCCCTCGTTGGTTTTGACCTTTTTTTAGGGGCTTCGTTGACAGTAAAATAAACCAGATTATCAGTGGCCTTATCCTTGTTGGCCAAAATCCCCAATTACATTGAAAACGGTGACATTTTATGAATATGAAAATGAATCATAAAATCATTGTCGAGAACACCAAGGTCATACAGCCCTGTAAGAAAGTAGATTTCATACTAAAACAATAATAATAAGTACTGTACAGTCCGTTCCTGAAATATCACATATACTCTCACATGAGTCATTTTTATCAGCGTCTTGATCAATTTTGAGTGATTATTTCAGATGTTTTTGAGGCTGGTGTCGATTCACTTTTGTCTGGTCGCTCTGCCCTGATGCCACTGCATCTCCCTGTGTCTGCAGGTTGTGAGAGTGACTACTGGGGGCCACATTGCAGCAATCGGTGCCAGTGCCAAAATGGGGCGAAGTGTAACCCCATCACCGGCGCCTGTGTCTGCACCGATGGGTACCAGGGATGGCGTTGTGAGGAGCCCTGTGAGCACGGCTACTACGGCAAGGCATGCCAACTACCCTGCCAGTGTCTCAACAGTGCCACATGCAGCTACGAGACAGGAGAGTGCATCTGTGCGCCGGGATACACAGGAGCTTTGTGAGTAGCGTATTTACCCCGTGTACGTTTTGTTGTTGTAGTTGTGCAGCAGGTAAACACACGTTTAGGGGCCTGAGACATCTGACCCTTTGACTTGTGTGGTGACAGCTGCGGACAGCGCTGTCCCTCCGGGAGTCACGGGCCGCAGTGTGAGCAGCGCTGCCCCTGTCAGAACGGAGGGACGTGCCACCACATCACCGGAGATTGTTCCTGCCCTGCCGGCTGGACGGTAGGTCGCAAATGTGATGAGCAAAGTGCCAGAGACGAGGAAAAAAGGGGTTGAAAAATGTTAATGTTCTGGGATTTTTTATTCTTTTTTTTGCGATATATATATATACTGACACACAAACGCTGACTAAATGAATTGAACCTTATGATCAGTGTGCCGGATTGAGTTAATGATGAGAAATAGAGTTTCACTGCTCCAATGCGAAAAAAGAAATCCCTGGTGTGGATGTAGTTCACAATGTCAAGTGAACACTGCCACCCACAGCAAACGTCATAAAGTGTTACTTTAGGGCAATTTAATGATGTGGCATTTTAGACCAATATTCCTGGTTTTACTGCGCTGTTGTTTTGAATAATGTCGTCAGTTTAGGTTATTTTCTTGAATGTAATATCATGCCTCAAATAGGTCAAATGAGCAGTGGGTGTGAATTCTCCATATAATGAAAAGGCACAAAGGTGCACCCTCGGGTTCTTCGGTCCTGACAAGTTGTTGCCATGAGCAATGTTTTTTGTTTTTTTTTGCTGTTTTTCCGCTGTTGTTTTGAATAATGTCGTCAGTTTAGGTTATTTTCTTGAATGTAATATCATGCCTCAAATAGGTCAAATGAGCAGTGGGTGTGAATTCTCCATATAATGAAAAGGCACAAAGGTGCACCCTCGGGTTCTTCGGTCCTGACAAGTTGTTGCCATGAGCAATGTTTTTTGTTTTTTTTTTCTGTTTTTCCCCACAGGGTTCTGTTTGTGCCCAGCCCTGCTCTCTTGGCAAGTACGGCATCAACTGCAGCAAAGACTGCTCCTGCCGTAATGGTGGGATGTGTCACCACATCACGGGGCAGTGCCAGTGCGCAGCTGGCTTCAGCGGACGCAGGTACGCAAAGCCGGCCACCCCTGCCAGGCAGACTGCTCAATAATGCACAAAGCGCTTTCTGTAAAAGTACACTAGCAAACTTTTTTGCTTCGGAAATGGGTCAGACAATGGCATGGTTTATTGATAGTATTTGATGCAAAGGGACGGTTTTGTGTTACCCGTTAAGCCGTCGCTCGTTGACCTATTCTCTTTGTTGACTACCAAATAAGGCCCAAACCTGGCCGTTCTTTTGAAAGGGACAGGAAATGCCATAACGGTCTCAGAATCAACAGAGAGCAGCTTTTGTAAATGCCCATTAGTCCATTTGACGGCGGATTGCAAGCTCTTAATAGGAGTGTTTGTGTTTAATTAATCTCGTACTTCATGCCGGCCGACAAGGTTTCATGTCTTTAGCCGCCGTCCGCCTCTACTCCCAGCCTGTCCATTGATCTCACTATGGACTACATGCTGTTTGGATTCTGCTCATTAATTATAAGTAATGGGCTTGTATTAAGGGTCTCATTGAAATCCACAGATCTTTTCAGCTCCCTGTGCCTACCAGAGCAGCCCAGAGCAGCTTGGGTTTATTAGTTTGGCCAAAGCAATTGTCTGTTGGATGACAACGCGAGCTCGACAAGACCTTTCCTCTACTTTATTATTTTGCAAAATTGCCCTCATTCATTTAGTCGGTGGCAGGTGAATTAACCTGCCAAGAATAACCTGAGATTGTGTTACCCCCTCCCCCCCTCCCCCCTCCTCTGCTGTCCGGTATAATAATACAGCTGTCCCCTGATAAAACGAAAGCCTGGGTAATTTAAACATGAAACATAACTTGACCAGTCTATAATGTAATCGAGCTGTTTGTAATAGCTTTGTTAGACTCCTGAGGGTGATACACCGCCAGGGTTCTATAGGTAGGCCAGTATATTTAAGTGAAGAAAAAAAAATCCATTTTCCCATCTTCGTGGAGAAACTCGTCTTTGGTTATAATTTCTGTTGTTGCTGTGGTCCTGTGGTTACTAAGTTGTATCCAACCAAGTCCTGGCTAATATCAGCAGGACTCAGGTTTTGTGATCGTGCTTGTCAGTGTCAGCCTTGGATTTATGAAATGATTTTTTTTTATATGAAATATATATCAGTGATTTAATATTTAAAACTTGTTTTAATACCGTTAAATGTCTCCCCATATCACTGTCGCTGCCGAAATGACATGCGAAATGAATACATTTTTCAAACTCAAGCTTTTTAGCCAGAACATTTCACCCTTTCCCATTTTCCGTCTTACAGTTCACGTGAAAAACATACTACTTTTAGTAGCATGAGAAGTATTAGCAGCTGCAGTAGTATGATGTAAGTAACGCCACGACTTACACCAGACTTTCACAAACAGTAGGAAAGTTCCCGTCGCAATTTCCCACAGTCGGAGGTCCCCTTTCAAATGGCCTGTTTTTGCTTCACCATAGCTCAAGTGATTCTGTTTATGACAGCATGAGAAAAAACGTCTGAAAAGTCTTTGGATTTGAGAAAATGAAAACAGAACATGTTTGGGTGCGTTGTTGGGCAAGACAATTAACAATGAACTGCGGAGATTTGCTCTCCATTAAATAACTCATTCATCAATCAAATGTTACAGCTTTCGTCTGTGTCCACTATCTGCCATTGTGTGTAGTTGCCTCTGCACCGCAGTGTTATGCCGCAAGTCTTCAATTGACATGCCGCCCCTTCTTAAAGCACCGCTTTATGAACATAGATAATGCCATTTCCCCCCCAGGTGCCAGGATGACTGCCCCGTGGGCACCTTCGGCCCGCAGTGTAACCAGAGGTGTGAGTGTCAGAATGGAGCCAAGTGTCACCACATCAACGGAGCCTGTTTGTGTGAGACGGGATTCAAAGGGCCTAATTGCCAGGAGAGGTTCTGTCCCCCGGGCCTCTACGGCCTGATCTGTGACAAGTACTGCCCCTGCAATACCACCAACACTGTGAGGTAAGTGAGGCGTCGGCGCAAATGCCACACACAGCTTCACTCGGACCGAGCCCCCGAAGTGAAGCCCCCCCCTGAAGCTCCTTATTAAATGAAGATTCTCCTTTTTTTTTTTTTTTCCCCCTCTAACAAAATGGTGCCTAATCTTTAGCCGGCACTCATTCTGAAGTCTGGACACCTCTCGGCCGTGTCATCCAGTTAGCTTTTTAATCGCAGCCTTTGCCTCATTCATAATTTCGCGGCAACATTCATAGTTAATGCAATGTTAATGCCCTGATCCCGGCCGGATTTGCGCAGCGACCTTAGAAGTCATTACAGAAAGAAAGGAAGAAGGGGACATCTCTGGGAAAAAAAAAAGAGCACGTAGACACAGAAGATGGATGAATTGCTTTTGGCGCCGACCTCACTCTTTGACCCGGCTCAGGGAATGAAGTGTTGGTATTCTCTGAGCTGAAACTCTTTTTCTTCCCCGCTGTTCCCACCATCTTTCTCTCTCGTTATGCTGTAGCTGCCACCCGCTTTCGGGTGAATGCTCCTGCTCTGCAGGATGGGCTGGGCTTTACTGTAACGAGACCTGCCCACCTGGATACTACGGAGAGGGATGCATGCTGCCTTGCAGCTGCACCAACGGAGCCGACTGCCATCCGGTCACAGGTGCATGTATATGTGCCCCTGGGTTTATGGTGAGTGTCGCATACCTTCGCTGCTATTTCATTGTACTTAAGTCAATAGCTGCGATGGCGGCAGTATTTCATTCGGATTTCGCATGTGATCACATTTGTTCATTTTCATTCTACTGTGTTTGGCCCTAATGCGGTCTCAAGACACCAACGTCTGTTCTCTGAGAGCCATCGCGCTGGATGAGCGGCAGCCGTTGTGAATAAACACGGAAGGCAGAGCAGTAAAGACGGGGGGGAAATTAGGTGAACATAATTTGCAACGGAGGAAGACTCCTCGTGGGGTTTTAAAACTCGCGCAAAAAAAACACATCAGTCCTAAGGACAACCGGCTCTCCATGTGTATGGATGTGACGGCTGTTATAACAGAGGTTCAATTTGTGCATATGCTCGGTCCTCGTTTCATCGTCGCTGTAGCCTCGCTTCTGACACAATTTATAGCACATGTAATGAAGTGCCTCCTCCTACAGTATGCGCTTTACTTTAAAAGATTGCACAGAGTATATTTCATGTTATTTGTAGCTTCGCTAAATTCTTTGCATCGTCGTGGTCATAAAGTCCTGGAGGTGGTCCCAGCATTACTTCAGAAGCTCCTTGTGCCTCGGGGAGTCGGAAGCAAGGTGAGATCTTTTATGACCGCCTTGTTACGGGTGTGCTCCGTTGCATCCAAGAATTTTCTTTTTCTTCCTAAGATGGATTCTCTGGTGGCGCCATGTGCGGACATCAATATTCAGTCGTGTATTTCACAGCAACGCTTTAATGGTAGTGTCAGGAAAAACAAACACAGATCGCGTTTGAATCTAGATTCGCAGACCAACAGAGGGGGGGGGTGGCTCTTTAACCTATATACTTTTATGTTTTAGTAGTTTTTTTTTCTGCGGCTATAAGGTCCCTTTTACAAGCGTCAAATTAGTTGGGCCACTTCCATCGGTTTTCCCCCTTGTATTTCTTGTCCTGCAATCAGAAGGTACAAAGACCGGGAGGGGTAACATTTCTGCCAACATAACATTTCAGTGGAAATTGCCTGCATGTTACAGGCGGACCACTGTGGTGAACTGAGCCACCGAGCGGGACCGCAGACTGCGTCTTAATTTGCTCCACCTGTTCTCTTTGGAAAAGGCTTGCCAGACCCATTAAACAGACCCAGAGGGCAGGAGCCGGCTAGAAACGGGAGGCAGTCAGACGGGAGCGGACCTGCCTCATATGGTGGACCCTTCTTGGCGTGTTCGCGTGTGCGCGAGAGGAGAGTGTGGGGGAGCAATCGTGGTGTTTTGTTTTTTTTGGTTTGGTTTGTTTGTTGTTTTTTTTTCCCTCCCCATTCGTTGAGCAAAGCTGCTGCTGTGACTGGGAGGTAGAGGCAAGGGCTGTGAACGCAGCGTAAAGGTTGTTTTCTCCCGCGCACGGCACAACCCTCGTTTTTTGGGAAAGGGCGCCCGATGATGGCTGGCGCCGAGGCCATGATTAACGGTGAAGTCATTTCTCCGGGGCACAGCTGATAGGACTAAGCCTCCCCGCTGCATCTTTGTTCTGGAGGGGTGGGGGCAAACTAAGCAAAGTGTGGGAGCCGACAGAGCTCCAGCACGCTTGATTTAGCTTGAGTAATTGGACATGCCCTTTTTGACTTGGACAAAGTGATTGCATGTCCACCTCCTGAGGCACTGTCCCTCGCACTTTGAAGCATGTACATTTGGCGGCAGCGCTTTCCGCCGATCATTTTGGTTTCCACTGGCACCGCAGTGTTATTATTTATCAATGCATTAGCGCTGGCGCTGGCACTCCGCATTTGTACGCAGCGGGGGAAAAAAAAAAACAACCCCAATTTTGAACACAATGTTCCAGCTTGTCGAAGGTCCACAGGTTAACTTTCTCTCGTTCGGCGTGCATTTCGAATGGCACTCACTCACCCGGCGCTTTAGATGAACCATTAGGGCGTGAGACTGATTCGTAATTAGTGGTTCTATTTGCATCCATTCTCGCTATGCCAGGCTGATCCACGATTTGCCAGTGAGAGGCTCCCTGGATGGATTGCTCGCCGCTTATATGAAGATACTAATAGGTATGAATTCGGTGCCTCGGCCAAGGATGACCCGACTGTCTCGCAGCAGGCCCGGGCCCTCGTTACTCCCTCCTTTGGCTGCGCCGTTATGTAAGGTCCTGCTGCTCTCGTGCGATGGACTGACAGCCCGTGTATTAGTAATGATTCTCCAACATACCGACTTCTATCCTTCACAGCACTGAAGGAATATGAATCAGTCGGCTAATGAGGGAGCTGTCTCTCCCCACTTGAGAGCAGACCGACCACTGGTCTGTGCGTCCCGAGGGTGAAAGCGCGTGGAGTCTGACGCAACACTGTCCACGTGGTCATTTGTGACGTTTGATCCATGAGTCCAGTCGCCGGTAAATTGCCTCTGCTCTGAAGACAGGTTTGAACCCCCCCCCCCCCCCCCCCCCCCCCCCCCCCCCCCCGTTTGGTCGGACTGCACCCCGCACTTAACAACCGCAACTGAACCGCTATTGTGAGCCGATTTTTGAAGCCGTCGTTTTTCGGCGGAACAAAGGTTATCGCAACCGATTGATAAAAATTTCATCCGCAGACAGTCGCCTTTCATGTGATGTACGGGGGAGGAGAGATGTTTTAAGATGTGCGTGTGTTCTGCCCCCGGCGTCCACCGGCACCTCTTCCTCCTGTCTCTGCTGTTTAAACTGAGTTCAAAATGATAATGAGAGCCGTGAGCTGCCGTGAGCAGCCGGCAGTCCCCGGCGCTCTGGCGAGTGAGGCGAGAGCCACTCAGGGCTCTTCTGGGCCACTAATTGGAACTCTAAGTCACTGTGTCACCTGCCACTGAAGGCAGGGGTTTTGGAAATGAGGAGGCGGGGATCCTCAGACTGGCTGTGATCTCAAGCTTGGGGAGGGCCATGGTCCGGTGGTCGGAGGTGGGCCGCGCGGAAATCCATAGTACAAAAGGCTGCAAAGCACAGGAAAGGGCTGCTCCACGTCCACCAGCATGGCCGCTACCATTCCCCCGTCCCTCCTCCACTTCGCCGGGGGATTCATTCATTTATTCAGCTCTTACTTCTTGACACTCGCCGCTCTGAGCTGAATAATGATGTTACCAATATACACCTTTCTTCACCTTCGCCTTCCCCTCCACCAAGTCCTTCTTTGGACTAATGCCATCAGTGGTCTCCCCTGGGAGTCAGGGACAGGGCTCGCTGGTCTCTGAGGTGGCGAGACTTTTGAGCTCTCTTTTGCCCGACTGGCACGAGCCGCAAGTTGGGAACGGTCGCATGAATGAACTGAAACAGAAGGGAAGATTTGAAACTGGTCGGAGAGGCTGTTTTCGGGGTCTGGACGTCTGCCAGTCTCTCCACCGATTTAATGGGAGACCCCCCTCGGAGAGTAACCTGAAGGGAGAAAGAGCGGGGGGGGGCGGGGGTTAGATAATGAAACATGGCAGTAGCTGCTGTCAGATTATATAGACTGCATAATTGGAAGCCAAGGAAGAGATAGATTGGGGCAATCAAGAGTTGTCGATCATCTTGAACCACAGTTGCCATCATCCATCCAATCCGTTTTCCAGCTGCTTTTCACCCCCCACCCTGTACACATATATGACATATATATATACTGTATATACTGTATATATATATGATATAAAGAGAAGTGCAGTGAACCCTCCCTGTCTTTGTGTCTGCGTCGGCTCAGACTCTATTATCCTATACTTGTAAGGGCTACCTCAGTCAGCGTTTATCGGCCTGCTGATTTTTTTTTTTTTTTTTTTTTCGCCCCGTGCATTATTTATACCACAGGGTGAGGACTGTGCCACGGTGTGTCCTCCTGGCCTGTACGGACCAAGCTGCATGTCCACCTGCTCCTGCCACAATCACGCATCCTGCTCTCCTGCCGATGGATCCTGCGTCTGCAGGGAAGGTACTTTGAAAACAAGCTACACTGACTGCAGACGACCTGAAGAGAGGAGATGAAAAACATTTGCCAACATACCCCCAAATAATGTCCATTTAGTCTTTATTTTGAAATGATGTTGGTTGCTCGTCTGTGTAACTGTCCACCGCGGCCGCATTCGTACAACTTTTTTTTCTCTTTTATAAATGACGATTCTAAAATTCGATGCTCGTTTGCTTTCTCCTACCCCAGGGTGGCAGGGGGTGGACTGCTCCATCCTCTGTTCCAGTGGCACCTGGGGCCTTCACTGCAACCAGACATGCTTGTGTGGCAATGGAGCGGCCTGCGACCCCATGGACGGCACCTGCACGTGTTCTCCCGGGTGGAGGGCAGAGCACTGCCACGAGTCCTGCCCCGTAAGTTTTGTCCTCTTAACTGAGAGGCTGCTGCAGTGAATTCCTTCGGGCTCCTGAAACCAGTTGGAGCACCGCGCAATTTGTACCATGTCATTATTGAGTGACTCATTATCCTTGTCAGGATGGCACCTACGGGTTGGAGTGTCGCGAGCGCTGTGACTGCACGCATGCCGATGGCTGTGACCCAGTGAGTGGCTACTGCCGCTGCTACCCTGGCTGGACTGGTCAGTACTCATTTTTTCAATGGAATGTTCATGGCAAGCTGACATTAAGAGCACAGGCAGCGTTCGGGAGCACAAAAATATATGTATTTATCCCGATATACTAAAAAGCAAAGCCGTGAGGTGCTAGTTAGTCATACTTACCCAAAAATATACCAAATAACAAATAATAAATACACCGGCGATTTTGTTTTACACTGTGTTTAAAGAATTTCTGAGCAGTGCCACAACTTTGTCCCATAATTCCCTTCGTAGGTTTCAAACACCGCCTATGATATTTATATATTATGCTGGTTTGTTGTGAAATCACAGTGAGATTCCTTGACATATTTATTCAGTGGAAGAATTCACGCTCTCCGTCTCTCTGTTTGAACTCGGCTCATCCCCTGACCTTCTCGGTAAAATGTGAACATGTTTCTGCTCTTTGTTTCTACTCATTTTAAACATTTGCTTACAGGGAAAGAGCAGGAGGAAGGAAAGTGTGAATGTCACAGCAAGGGTGAGGATCATTATGCTCAAAATGGAAGCGTCGCAATCGGAATGTCAAATACAGGGGGGCTTAGCCAAGGACCTGGTCTCTGAGTCTGGGCGGTGAGGTGCAGTCAGGGAAGGAATAGATTCAGCAGGAAAGGTCAAGCCTGTGAGTTCTCAGGAGCCCCTTCCGTTCAGCCTCCTGTGCTCGGGGCATTTATTCCGGGAAACAACGTGGGTTTTATTATCTGCAAGAACGGTTCTGGCCAAACGGGGCTCTCATGCTCTGAATCCTGCACAGGTCGGGACCATCTGTCAGCCTTAATTGAGTCACCTGGGTGAAGGGCTGGGGGCAGTGCGCGGCCCGGTGGGCCACGCAAACACATACATAGTCGAATCGCCAAGGCTCGACGGTAGGCTCTCCGAAGGAGGGAGCACCAGGGGAGAGGACAATGTGGGATTTTGTCACAGAACTAAGTTCTGGGCATAGAAGAAGAAAAAAAGGCCATTTACAGGAGCATTGTTTATTCTATTGTTTGCTTAAGGCATGACTGAATGTGCTGGCCCCAGAGTCGGTGAGGCATCCTGCTTTGGCTTGTTTGTTTGTTTTACTGTGAGGTTCGTGCAAACCGTCAAGACGCTCAACTCCGTCCGGGAGTGTGCGCGAGGAAGTGGCTAAGCTGTCTGTGACCCACTCAGTGGTTGCCGGACTGTCGTAAGCCTGACATCAGCCAGCCAAGGTTTAAAACGGGCCTCTGGGAGTAAAAGCTTGATGCAGGCGGCTTCAGAGGAGTCCACGTTGAAAAGGACTCGTCCATGTCATGGAGCAGGTAGTGTGGGGTTGTGTGTGTGTGCGTGTGTGTGTGTGTGTGTCTGTGTGCGGGTTCACATGCTGTGGGAACGAGTGAGTTAAAGAGGGAGAGAGATGTTTTGCCTGCTCTGCCCACTCTGCACAAACTGGATAACGGGAACTCTGGCACTTCTCAGCGAAAAGCCGCCTTTGAAAAGACTTCACTTCTGGCTTCTCTCACTCTTTCTTCTTCCTCTCTCGGCATCCGAGGCTCCTCTGTTGGTCACCATTAGACCGAAGAGTGCGATGCTCTGTTCGCATTAATTTTTTCCGACAGTAAAGGCAGCCACTTGTTTGTTTTTTCTTGCTGCCTGGCCTAGCAGAACCTCAAACACACTTGCACAAGCCTCGGCCTCCTTTTGAAGTCCGTGGCTTGGCTTCTGACTATATCTCTGCCACCATTCCCCCTCCTCATCAACACCAACATTTCCCCCACTCGTACACCTCCACTGGAGCCCTAAGGCGCCCTGGTTACGGTGTAACATTAGTCCCTAGGTTTAATTCAAAGGTACTGCTCTAATGCCGCTTTAATGGCCACGCCATTCTCAGATATTCTCATTCAAAGGAATTCCCAAATGAGGCTTCGAACTAAGGGCAGATACTTGAAAGGTGGCTCAGTGTGGGTGCAAGTGTGCGCGTACGTATCCGTGTGTGCAATTGTCTGTGTTGGCAGCGCTATAGTCTATCTCATGAACCTTGATGCATGTTCAGCACCGTACATGTGATTTTTACCCCTTGGGCTTTTGAAGGCTTCGTTATGGCGGAGAGAGAAAGTGAAGCGCTGCGACGGATGTGCTAATGCATCCACGTGTGCGCTGGGAGCTCTGTGCGGATGCAGTGTTTTGCGGGGGGGGGGGGGGGGGGGGGGGGGGGGGGGCGGGGGGGGGCTGGGAGCTCTGTGCGGATGAGTGTTTTGCGGGGGGGGGGGGGTTTGGTCGGAGCTGCGCCAAACACACAGTGACACTTCCAGTCTGCCTGCTCGTAGCCCGAGTACTTCCCTTCGGCTCTGTACGCTTCCGCGGTTTGGCTGAAAGAGAATGGGAGACAAGCCTGGCCTCTCTGGAGGCCCAACCCTGTTAATCAACACACTGCACTGGCAGGGAGCCCCAGTCAGATCAAAAATAAAATACATTTGGAAAGGAACTACAGAGCCTGAAAGGGTGGGCTGAACTAAAAAAAAAACACACACACACACACACACACACACACACTCCAAACTACAGCTTCTTCATTCAGGACTAAAATCAATGGAGGATCCACGCTGGGTTCAATCACGCTGGGTGGATAACCCTCCACAGAGCTGCTGTGATCAGGAATTGTGAACGCTGTCCTTTGATGGGGTGTATTTACAAATGGCAGGCTGCTTAAGGTATTTCAACACACCTTAGTGTGCATTCGCTGAACATTCACCATGGTAATGTGCCCGCAGGAATCCATTGCGACAACGTGTGCCCACAAGGCTTCTGGGGACCCAACTGCTCGGTCACCTGCTCGTGTCAGAACGGAGGATCCTGCTCCCCGGAGGACGGCACGTGCGTGTGTGCACCGGGATACAGAGGGACCTCCTGCAAAAGAAGTGAGCTTCCTTCTCGTTTCTCCGTAGGCCTCAGCGCCCTTTCTGTCCGTTTGGCGAAATGATGGCGCGAGACTGAGAGCGGCGCAGTGGCAAACCCCGCCGGAGCTCTGACCTTGCTTTGTGGCTTCGTGAAATCGTTGAAGGTTAACTGCCAGGAAGTAAACCCTTCGTCCATGCCATAACTTAATAAGTCTATCTCGCGCGCACACACACACACACACACACACTACAACCCCCTACCCTGTCCTCAACAACCGGCTCTCAGTGGGAGATTCCCAGTCTTCACCCGGGCCTCATCAGAGGGCGCGCTCACAGGGAGTGCCGTCCCTGGGTTGTGAATGCGCTCCGTCTGAAGCTGTGCTCAAGTGATGAGCTCACTGATTGGGTGCGAAATTCACAGTCACAAGCCTGTGGCGTGTGTTTGTGTGTGTGTGTGTGTGTGTGTGTGTGTGTGTGCGTGTGCGTGTGTGTGTGTGTGTGGTGCGGGAGGGGGGAAGGGGTGAGTACTCCTCTAAATTCATTGTTTACCCAGTTCGTTTTCATGACAGGTGAGAACGTCTTAACTGCGCATTTTATTGTTCCTCCTATTTATAATTGTGAGAGTACATCACCTCTCCTAAGGCGGGGGATTACACCTGCTGGTTTAACTCAAAGCTCAACCTATACCAATGCACGGCTGTCAAGTTACAGCCCAGGGTGCTGTTGGCAGTTCCTGAAAGTTTTAAATGTTTGAAATACCCGATTGTTTCCCCGAGAACACGGATATTGAAGTGTTCCCAAATGTGTGTGAAAAGAGAACGTTACAGGAGTTTTAAGGCTCCCATGGACTCCAATGAAAATATGTTTTTGATAATAATTGTAGCCTCTTATAATAGTTGCGCAATTAAGGCTCAGTTTAAATTGTGACTACAATTACCTGAAAAGCGTTTTTTTTTTTTACGTAATGGTTCTCATTCCTGCCACAAAATCCACACCATTAAGACACGGATGTGTGCTCCCTGACATTTATAGGGCCACCCTCGAGATATTACACAAAACAGAATTTCGTTAACGTTCACGTTCTTAACTCTTTAGGATTCCAGCTCTGGCAGAGGCTGACTCTTCTGCTTTCTCCCTCCCTTTGCGCTTTCCCCTGGTCTTTTCTGCTGTCATTCTTCGAGCATTGATTTTTCTCCTACTCCCTTGATCAATCTTGTCACGCCTTGTGTGATTATTGCAGTGATGTTCAAGCTTTTCGAGGCACGACAAACTAACCCCTAATCCCGGGGCACACCACCAACCAAAATTGTTGCTTAATACAGTATATTTTATGAAACGGTGGTCTCTCGACTTGTTTATACTCACTCAGCGTGGAATCTGGGCCTGTTTAGAAATGATTGGCTATAACTAATTCCTATTTTTGAACCAATTAATTGAAATTGGATCATTTCCCCAGGCACACCCGGTGATCTCTCAAGGCACCCTGATGTGCCTCGGGCGCAGTGGCGGAAAAAATCACAGAAGCATGATTATATATATCTTTGTGTTCCATCCGACGATGTCGACTGACACCCTTTCCTCTCCCGCCGTGCCCTGCTGGTTGCAGTCTGCTCTCCAGGCTTCTACGGGCACCGCTGCAGCCAGTCTTGTCCTCAGTGCGTCCACAGCACCGGGCCCTGCCATCACATCACGGGCCACTGCGAGTGCCTCTCCGGCTTCTCGAGCTCTCTGTGCAACCAAGGCAAGTGCCCTTCTGTGTCCCTTTGCCCTTTCCCTTCTGTTTCACCAACTGTTAAATGCCTTCACTGTGAAGTTTAGGTCTTTGATCATGGAAAATGGTGAGTTATGGGTGGAATCTGAAAACGTCCTGGCATATGATCCTGGCTTAAAATGAAAAAATAAAAAAATCTGTATTAAAATGGTTATAAAATGCCATTTATTACAAAGGAAATGTGTACATACACACTATGTGAAAATACCTATATATCATTACATAAAGCTTATTATCACAGTATGTTGTGGGGACATCGGTACATTGTCGTATAGTCCCTGCTTTGTTCACTCGCTTTAATAAGCTCCAACGGACGACATGCTGGCTCCCCCACTGGCATCACTTTGAATAATTTCCATTAGCCGTACAATCCCGCCCAGAAAGAACAGAAATGGTCCACCTTCAACGGTTTACCTGGGTTTCGCCAGGAACCACAGGATGCTTCATGCAAATGTTTCTGTCTGTCCCCCGCCCTACAACGAGGGGAGCACATAAATGATTTTCCCAAATAGAGTAAACAGAGACCAAGACATAACACATGTGTTCTCCGCTCCTGGTTGACTTTTAATTTCAAGGCAGTCAGGCAGACGTCATTGTGAATTGCCTCCGCAAAGTATGTATTCATCAAAGTGCAAGATGTTGCCGCCAGAATACATGTCACTTACTTCCTTACAGTTCCTTATTAAACCCCTGCGTGTTTGCACTGGATGTTAACAAGGCATGAGTCACTTTAACACCTCTGTGTCCCCCAAGTATATGTCGACAACTGAGGTTTAGCGGGCTTGGTATTTTCATATACATCGTAACTATGACTTTATGAGCCAGTGCCCTTGTATTAGGTCAGATGTATTGAATTCAAGAACATTTGAATAGGAAATTATAAACAGCATAGATCTGTTTTTTATACGAATACACGGGTGCATAAATAATAAATTGACTATTCAGGTGCAAGTACAACAAAAGGTACAGTAAAAAGATCCTTGCCACTGTGTCTAGGAAATATGCCTACAACGTACTGTAGACTTTATATCTAAGGATTTACATTTTTTTTTTTTTTTTTTTTTTTATATAAATAGTGAAAAGGCAGTGCGGAGTTTGGGAATTCTCTTTCATGGCTTTGAGCAATGTCTTACAAATAAAAGTTTAATAGGTTTCGCTGAAGGAAAGGGGAAAGAGAAATAACGAGAGAGCAAGTCCTAATTTGTCTGGCCGGTAATTACTGGTGAGCAGGCGCCGGGCCACGAGGGACCACAAGGTGGCCCAAAAACATGGCACACTCTCCCCTCGTCGAGTCCCGTTGGCGTCACCGCTCGTCCCCCCGTCCGACGCGCAAAATTTCCCCGGCCCTAATGAAGCTCTCCCGGTGTGTGGAGGCTTGGATCCCCAGAAGCTGCGGTATGGGGAAGCCAACCTCGTGGCCTAATGACAACCTGCTTGAAGGAGCTTGAAAGAGCTTCCGAGAAGAGGGGGGGGGAGCCAGTTGAAATGCAATCATTAAAATCACCCCACACGAAATTGACTGAGACCCGTCTCTTTTACAGCCAGCCACCTAATCTGATATTTCTCACGCTGGGCTATTCTCTTTATAAGAGAGCTTTGATGTACGCGTACGGCGCCGCAGCGCTCCCCTGATCCCCGACGGTTAGATACACCTTGGTTCAATTTTGTCCCACGGTCTGACAAGTAAAGCACAATGGAGGTTTCATTTGGAAAATGACATCTTTTATTGAACAGTGCCAGGGAGCATTGCAATATTAATTTCATCAAACATGTATGCAGTGGTCTGGGTACTGGGTCTATTTTAATTCCGTGACTTATCACTCATTCCACTCCAGTGAGTGTAAATGGGGCAGTCGTGCCACCGGAGGCAACGATTGGCTCCTCCTCTTGTCTAAACAGGACACTTCGTGTCCACTATAGTCAAGCGCCCCACTCCGAATGATTTTGTCTGAGCTTAGAATGATTTATCCCAAGTTTGATGTCACAATGTTACTATGTGTGTTTGTTTTTTCAATTTTCTTTGCAAGAAAGCGTTGGCATGGAGATGAGTGATGTTCCCTGAAGTGATTTTCGTTGTGTTTTTTGTGTACTGTAGTGTGTCCAAGCGGCAGATACGGGAGGGCCTGCGCTGAGATCTGCCTCTGCACCAACAACGGCACCTGCAACCCTATCGACGGCTCCTGCCAATGCTTCCCGGGCTGGATAGGAGAGGATTGCTCTCAGGGTATGGCCTCTCCCTCCCTCCCTCCCTCCATCTGTGTTTGTTTCATTTTCTTTCATATCCCCCGCCCCTTCCTTGCGCCTGCCTCCACTGCTTGCTTCTCTCTCTCACTTGCCTTCATGCACTTGAATCGTTTTCACGGCCCTGCGCGTTCCCAGATCTTCCCTCAGCCCAAGCTGATGTAAAACACGGCTTGCTTAAATGATTGTCATGATGCATTATGCTCTTTGATTCACAAAGCACTGTAGGCCAGAGATCATTAGCAAACACTTTGAGGTGCCATGGTGTGGGGAAATTGATGTGTGTTTTTTGTATTGAACTACTTCGAAGTCAAAAATAACTTGCGATCGGATGGATGTCGCATTGCCTAGTGCCTTAATTGACACCATTTTCTGGTCATTTAACACCGATATAATGTATATGGGCTCTTTATTTGGTTAGATAACCAAACGCCAGGTTGTTGCTTTTTTTTTTTGCTCAAAGTCAACAGTTGGAACATTGGAACATTGTGTCCAGTGGTGTCCATGTATGTATGTATGTGTTGAGAATTTCTTGCACAGGCGTGTATTTTACATAGAGCATTTATAATAGAGTGTGTGACCATAGGCTTGACTGTGTCTCTGGCAATCCCCAGGCTGTCCCGCCGGGCACTGGGGTCCCGATTGTCTCAACTCGTGCAATTGTCACAACGGAGCCCAGTGCAGTGCCTACGACGGGGAGTGCAGGTGCAGTCCCGGCTGGACCGGACTCTACTGTACACAGCGTGAGTGTGCCACCGTCAGCAGAGAGACACTGTCACCTGCAGGCGGCCCGACACAACTGCAGCACGGGGCACCATCTCTCAGAGACAACTGTGTGATATTGGGTTATTATTTATGTTTTTTCTTTTCTTTATGGGGGGCAACACCAAAACAAAACTAATGGTCACTTCATTATTTTGCCTACTTTACATTCCAGTCGTTCACCCAAAAATAATACAGATCATCAACATCAGTCCACTAATATGATTTCCATTATCTGTCCCCCCCCCTCGGGGTGATTCCGTTTTTTTAATATGAAATGTTCACACTGGTGTGTGTGGAAACAACATTAGCTGTTGTTTTGGTTCTTGTGCTCTTTTTTTCTTACTTCATCCCTTTGACTCGTTCTTGATCTCCACCTCTTTGGCAACAGCGTGATTGCCTTTTCTGCTGAAGCAGGAAACGTTTCATTTCCATTCGTTCTCTTTGTCCTTTATTGAGCACGCTGCGGAGACATTGAATGGTATTGATTTTCCCTTTCCCCGTGCAATATGACCTTGACTCTTTACATTGTCTTTCCCTCCTTCTTTGTTTTATCCCCCCCCCCCCACCAACATCTCTGTACATCTCCTTCCCAGGCTGTCCTTCGGGGTTCTACGGCAGGGAGTGCTCTGACGTGTGTCGCTGCCAAAACGGTGCCGACTGCGACCACATCACGGGCCAGTGTGCCTGCCGAACAGGCTTCATCGGGACGAGCTGTGAACAGAGTTGAGTAGGCCCGGCACATTTTCGGCTCAGAGTAAAATGACCCTGTTGAGGAGTGCGGTTATATATATATATATATGTGTGTGTGTGTGTGTGTGTGTTCTAAAATCACGTTGGCTCCCACTTTCTAAGTGGATGGGTTTAGTAATGCACCTCTCTCCCGTGCAGAGTGTCCTGCTGGCACATTTGGATACGGCTGCCAGCAGCTGTGCGAGTGCCTGAACAACGCTACCTGTGACTATGTGACTGGAACGTGCTACTGCAGCCCCGGGTATAAAGGCATCCGCTGTGATCAAGGTGAGAAGTGACGGGGAGGATCGAAGCTCTCCGGTGAATCGTCGCTAAGAAAACGCGGTTCTGTACCCAACCCCACTGCCTGTGTGTTCTCTGTAGCAGCTCTGATGATGGAGGAGCTGAACCCGTACACCAAGATTAGCCCGGCGCGAGGCACGGAGCGCCAGTCGGCGGGGGCCGTCATGGGCATCATCTTCCTCCTCCTCATCATCATGGCCATGCTCAGTCTGTTTGTGTGGTACAGACAGAGGCAGAGGGACAAGGGTCATGAGATCCAGCCCAGTGTGTCCTACACACAGGCTATGCACATCTCCAACACTGACTACTCCCTGTCTGGTAAGCTTACCATGAGAAAACAGCAGCCACATTTGCTCACTGATTAAATCATCAATCATTCAATTTATTGGGGTTAAAAACGAGTATACATGTCGAAATATTACTGTATTTATTCAAAGATTTGTCGACTGACCTCTTATAAGCCAAGTTGCCTTTTTTTCTCTGACCCCTCAGAGTGTGGCAGTACGGTAGCGATGAGGACCAGTGCTGCAGAGGTCAATCCGAGTCAGAGCGGCAGCAGCAGCAGCGGTGGCCAGTGCTTCTCCAACCCCAGTTACCACACTGTGGCTCAGTGTAACGTCGTCTCAACCATGTCCAGCAACCTGGACGGCACCCTGATCCTCAAAGTAGGACAGCGCTTTGTTTGCGTTTCCACCAAATATTTTCCCAATGACGAATGAAGGGCTGGAGGAAACTCAAAACTCTGCTCTTGCTTTCACAGTCGAGCACCCTGAAAAACAGAAACGGCTCAGAGTGGCGGGCCTACTGCAACCTCAATGACCTAGGTGGGTCGTCTTCTCTTTCATCATGACACGCCACATGTTGAATACTGAATTTAGGGTCACCACTTCGAGGACAAAAATCGTGGGGTGCAGACTTTATACTGGACCTAGCTAGCCTGCTGTGAATGAAGATGAACCAGGGGCTTCTTGTTAGACAATCCTTTGCTCTGATTTTGATAAGATATGCGGGTGGGACAAAGAAACTAGCGGTGCAGATGTGAAAAAAGGGTCACGGTGAGCTCCTTAGTCTTCTTTCACTTGAGCTGCACATTTCTCTGTGATGGCTTGCAATGGGTCACTTCTGCTCCGTTGATTGCAAAAACATTGAGTATGACAGTAAAACTCCTTAGCAATAGCTCATATTCAATTAAGTTCAGTTTTATTTCTTATTTATTGTTATTTGTTTGTTTAAGATTCAAGACCAAGTGGCATGCGAAATTCTAAATATTAATTTTGAAGGCATGCTTTGTCATGCTGGACTTTTAAGTCGGATATCTGTGGCCTGATCGGCATGTTCCAGGTTGTGTTAAAGCCAAACACTGCGTCGTGTTAGTAGCACAATCAATCAAGATGACAAGTCCCTCTCAAAAGAAGTTGCATGCGCACGTTCATCTCGATGTACTGAGATAATAGAGTGATGTAGCCTTAAACAGACTTGTCTTCTATTCATGAAGTTTCGTTGTTTGGCAAAGATCACAATTGATTATTTAAGCTCGTAAGCCCCAGGGGGATGCGACGGCAAGCCGGTGAAACATTCACTACAGCCTCACATTCACATTCCTCATATTCTTCCCCCCCAAAAAAGGCGTACCGCATTGCACTTTAATGAGATATTTCATGTCTACCTTCACAGGCTTGGGGAATTCATATGAGATGTTTGACTATCATGTTTTGACATTTGTTACAGATGTTCAACAGGGGGAGCCGCAGACACAGAGGGGCTCGAAGAAAGGTAAATAATTCATTAAAAACAACCGCGCACGCGTGTGTGCGCGCGTGTGTGTGTGTGTAGGTCTTTGCGCAGGAAGGGACTGCATGTGGAATCCTGTCTGGATTCACCAGCGCCAATATTACAAATCTTTTCACGTTGAACAGCCCATGTATCAGATTTGCTCGGTGAGACAAGTATATCTGTGACTCAAAATCCCATGTCCGGATATTCGCTGGTGATTTAGGGGAAAACTCTCTGCACTTTGGACAAGATCATGGTGGGCTGAGGTTTGGTTCCAAGGGTAATTGCTCTCCATGGCTCGGTGCCTGATATGTCATTTCATCTTCCACTCTGCAGTTGGTGGTGAATTTGAGGGACCTCAGGGTCGAAGGGAGCTTTCCTGCGGCCTCTAATGAGGCCTCTTATCAGGCTGATGAGAATGTTATGGATGAGATGAGCCTTCCGCTCGCGCCCCCTTGTACTCGGATAACTATATACCACCATTAGTCACCTGTCGGAAACCAAAGAAGTACAACTTCTGTAAAAGCATTCCCCAGGGCCAAACTGTGATATCTGTTTGAATTTTAGCTGTGATATGACAATCCAGCCTTTAAATTCCACAGCTATAATTAAGTGGCTTAATCTCTTTGCTGATACCGAACGTGTCTTTGTCTGATGGCTACTGCAGATTACAACAAGGCCTCCATGTGCAGCAACAGCTCCTGCTCCCTGAATAGTGAGAATCCATATGCCACCATCAGAGACCCACCGGGGCTCGCTTGCAAGCATACAGAGAGCAGCTATGTGGAGATGAAGTCCCCCTCCCACCGCGAAGTGCCCTTTGGAGGCACTGCCACCCTCCTGGGCAGCGCGAGCAGGAATGTCTATGATGTTGGTGAGTGCGTCATTGCTCTGATGTGTGGAGCGCAGCGGAGTCCAGCAGTATATGGCCTCTCTGGTCATTTGCCCCGCTGTGAGCCTGCACGGACGTTGTAAGCCTCAGTAAGAGGAAGCGTGAGCCGACTTTCTATTGCATGCACCTCTCCTTCCTGCTTTTTCCTCGACCTGTGCCTGCCACGCTTCGGTCTCGGTGAGTCTTACATAGTTTACCCACTTGTTTCCCCTCTTTCTTCTCCCCGAACCATCACAGAGCCAACTGTGAGTGTCCTGCAGGGACCTAATGGAATGGCCACCGGCTTCTCGCAGAGCCCTTATGATCTTCCCCGCAGCAGCCACATCTCGAGCCACTATGACATACTGCCGATGCGTCACAGCCCTACACACACACCCCCGCCACCCCCAGAAAGCCCCAGCTCCCTGCTGTAGAGGTCACGCCTTCCACCTGGCCCTGACTGCGGGCCAGCATCCGGGCAACATTCAGCCAACTTTCAACCAATGGCCCGCTCCCTGTCTCCGTATGTGTTTGATTTAAATACTGAGATGCTGAGATGTAGGGGCAGCCACAGCTCCTCTGGACCCTGCTCTCTTTCTGTGGCCCCAAAGGAGGGAGTGGAGGAGTCCCACACACCAGCGACCATCCGACCATTTTATTTTCTTATAGAACCGATCACTCACACTGTTGCCCGGCCTCTTTATGGACCTCCTGAACTGGAACATAACGGTTCCAAACAGCACCAAGGGCGGCATACATGGATCGTTCGGGCAGATTATTTACACAGAGAGAGCCATACACAAACTCATTTTAGCCCATGGTATAGGTTTATTATTCAAGGGCAGCCAAGTGTTTATAACATCCCTCAACGGGATTTCCTCATCAGGAAAGAAGGTGTAGCAACCTTGACCATGTCAAAGCCGGCAAAGATTTATCTCAAAGAAACAGCAGAGTTTATGTTTCCTCACAGTGTGCAGCAGCTGCGGCGACATGAAGGGATTAGGGTCATCTAATCCGGAGAAAATAAATGCTCACCCATAAAGCAGAGAACTCTGTCTAAATGTCAAACATGGAAACCTAGCTGAAAGTGAGCCAAGTCGGATAAAGCGAGTATGGTAATGGCCCTTTATTCATTCTCACCCAAGGATGCAATGCGCAAATGGATCCTGTTCAGACCTGGTATGAACATCCGTCCTGAGACTTCCAATCACAAGTGGGCAGCTCTAAGTACAGGTGGGAACCATTGACTCAAACCCCATTCTGTGGTACTCTGGGACGCATGTGTGAACCTATCAGCCTCTTCTAACTTCACTTTGTCTCTCTCTACCTCACACACACAAACACATTGACAATGGATACATCAGTATTGTCAGATTGGCTCAAAACAACATTTTGTCATGTACAGTAATGAAATTCACGCGTATCTGCATACGGAGGGTGGACGTAGAGATCCGATCACAAGTGGTCACAGGAAACGCATTCAAGGCCCATTTTAATGCCAACGTTTCACCTACAAACCTACTTAGAGCTGTCCAATTGCGACTGGATCTCTCAGGACCAACGTTAATACCAGGTCTGAACAGGAACACAGTTAATAATAATGTGATCTCTGATTGTAACTTGAGAACTTATTTTTAGGTGTAAGTCAACTTTTAAGTGGAAACGAGGCCCAGTGTACCTGGAGTAATCAGGTCACCAGTGTTAATGCATTTAGTACTTAACCAAGCTCCACATATACAGTAGGTCTAAAGTTTGGATTTTACCCCCCACACTAATGAAGTGATCAGATCTTGTGTTGATTTTTTTTTATTTAAGTTGAAAGTATTTTCTTGCAAATGTCTTAGTTTCCAAATTGCTTTTATGTTTTGTATTTATAAACCTACTTGTTTATTTATTCATTTATATTGGTGATGGTGAGTCTTTATAAATGTGAGACTAGAATAAAAAAAAAAGATGAGCATGATCAGATAATGGATACCCACTGATGTAGATAACACGCCATTTATCTTCTTGTGAGATGATCAGTGTCATTTTGTGAACTGTTTTTGAAGTTACTTAAAATGTTCTTTCTCTCTCTGTCAGATTGTAAATTTAAAATAAGGTTTCATCTGACCAATTCTGGACCCACAATTTTCCTTGTGCAGTATCTACAAAGGGAACCATATGTAAAAAGTCCATTAAAAATGTTTTATCTTTATATCAGGCTAATTAACTTAAATTTATTGAATTAATTTACCAATTCACTATGTGAATTCCATTTCACCCCCCCGTAGAAGCAATAACATGTTGACAATCGATGCCCAGGCAGCGTTTCATTAGTGCTGGAATAATCTTTTTTCCCATCTTTGACCAGTGTGGTGACAGTAAATCATATTTTATGTGACTGTTTTTCCTCTAAAGGAGGTTTTTCCAGTTGCTGTCATATCAACTCTGCTTGTTGTTTTGGTACATAAATTTCAAATTAAAAGTCTACTCTGCCATCGGAAATCTGTTTCAATCAGGTTAATACCCTGTAGAGCTAGATAAATGAATTTAATTAAGTTATAACTCATGTCAAGTGTTAGACAAAATATGTCTCTTTTTATCTGTACTGAATATTTAAATTTCATATCAGTAAATGTTGACAAGACTACATGATGCCTAATGAAGGATTCCCCTCATACTCATCTTACTCACAAGAAATTGTATTCCAGTATATAACAAGAATGACAACATATCTTTTTAATCAATATTCTTCTATGGGTGAGGAAAGTCATGTCCACACATTATCATGTCAGATTATGGAACGTTTTGTCCAAGAGCTCTTGTGTTAAATAGGGTTTTTTTGAGAAGGGACACCTGCACGGGGTTTTTGCTTTATCCGTTTTTTGCTTTTGTTTTATCAGTTTTCGTTTCCCAAGCTCCACAGAAGATGGACTATCTGCTTTCCATGCAGTCCAGCTTGTAGCCAACAAGCCCTGAGCGATGTCCCACTAAAAGCAAATCCTTCCACTAAGTCAAGGAGCTAATGGACCGAATGCAGGTGAGTACGAAAGAGAGAGAAGCATACAGAGAGGAGGTTCTCATCACTCAGAGGTGGACAGGAGTTTAAGATGACAAAAAAACAGGGATTCTGTCAACATTTTTAGACATCAGATTGAAAGCTGAATAGATAAGGAAAGTGAAAGAGGAAAGTGGTCGGATTTTGTGAAAATCAGATTCCTCCAAGCATGAAGATTTCCTGAAATAAAATTAATTACATCTGTATGTGGCAATTAATGTTATTAGGCTCTAAAATAAGTCATTAGTCATGTTAAGTCATTGAGTGTATATTCAAATCCGTAAAGCATTAACATAACAGATAGGGATGTGACCTTGCTCTTAGATTTAGCTCAATGTGTTCATAACTCACTGAACCAAATAAAATAGGTAATTATAAGCTTTGTCTGCATATCTGGATAGGCAATTCAACAATGTATAATTGCATTTCGATTATTTCAAAGTGTCTTTATGGGTCCACATGTATATAGGTAAAAGCATATACATTAGCAGTGCACATACAGTATGTCTCTGGTGAAGCAACTGTCAGTATCGTGTTAATCCGCTGGGGGCGCTGGAGCCCTGGCTGTAACCGTGTTCAAACGTTGTTACATTCACAGGAAAACAGAGATACAGTTCTACAATTTTTAACATTTCAGGTAAACTGATATTACTTTTTTCTATCTTACTGTCGCTTCACAAAATTAGTGCACCGATGCGTCCTGTGTTTCACTACGTTGCGTTAACTACAGGTGCTTTTACAGCGAAGTTTTCCTCACGAAGGTAAAGCAAAAAAGGAACACGCAAAGTTTTTAAATGAGTTCTATAGATTTGTATGCAATGGTTATGTGTTGCGCTGTTGTGTTGTGTTCGTGTTTCTCGGCGCTGTGATGCAGTTAAATATAATTTACAGTTAAAACCTAAATTAAGTCGCTTTTTCACCAGGTTGGCCGGGTACTCGCTGCCTGTTCGGTTAGTTAAACTTTAAATTTGTTGAGGCAAACGTTAAAACAAAATTAATGTGGCAAAACCGAGGTTTTATCTACTTTAACTCGTAAAGAAACATTAAAAAAGCTTAAGCTAACAGGGGTGGTGGATTGGCTGCAGTTTGATCAATAATGCATCGGAGGGCGCCACAGCTATCACAGAGTACCACAGAGCACCACAGTGGGAACTGTAGTAGACCGTGTGAAGTAGTTGTGTTATTATATGCAATCGTTTTACTACTCAGAGTGTGTAACCTTAAATTATTATCACTAGCGCCCGTGAAATGACCGCAAACTACTGTGTTTCATAACATTTTAGCAGCGAACTCTTTTCTTAACCCTTATTGGATAAGGTAGGAGCACGTGACCAGGAAGCGCCGCAGATCCGTGTTTGTTTCTTCAAAATAATCGTGTTGTCGTCGTTTGTGTCCCGTTGCTGTGCTGTTGTTGGTGGGGGTTTTTTAGGAGTGACGCGTGTTAATGTGTGTCAAGTTTGAGTGTAACCTGTAGACCTCTGAGTGAGAAGGACTGTGTGGACGATTAGTCGGTTTCCTCGCATGGACCACAGTTATCGCTTCTCGGCCTTTTGGCTAAGATCAAGTGTAGTATCTGTTCTTATCAGTTTAATATCTGATACGTCCCCTACCCGGGGACCATATATTAAATTGATTTTTGGAACTGGGAGATGGAATAGGGGCTTGCTCCGTCCACTCCGCGCATCGACCTGGTATTGCAGTATCTCCAGGAACGGTGCACTCCTCCTTAAACTGTTGAAAAATAATTACAGTCATAGCTTTGTGATGAAGTCGAAGTCCTGCTAGGCTAACTACAAAACATTTACCGCGCGCTGGTTTCACTGTTATGTTTTATTTCATGTAACACACATACGTAGCAACATTAATATGGTGTAGAACAAGTGCTGTTTACACATCAGTGCCATAGGTGGCAGTTGTGAGATACCCGTCACCGGAAATCAAGAACAGGAAGCATCATGCGTGTTTCTACTTCCACACTGTTCACCTCACTTGCACATTTTCACCGTCTCCTCCGCTAATAGAAACACCTTTTACAATCGTGTTGAAAGTACTTTTGATATTGTTACTTTAGGTTATTCACCTACTATTTTTTTTTTACCGTTATCAAATTTACTCTGCTGAATAAAACATCTCATTGACACTTGGTCACATTTTATCACAGGGCCAAGTCAGGTCAATATTTTTGTGTGATGTGGCAGAATGTGTTCCCGAACCAAATCAAATTATTACATGTTTGGCAAAATATTTTTCTCAACATTTTTGTAAACCTTCCCTATCAAGTGTCACTGTCATGACATTGGCTGCTCATACACAGGCAATGCAAGTCCACAATGATCATGTTTCTAACTGGCGTGTATGCAACTTTTCCTTTTCGTTCACAACTTTGCACCTACAGTATATCTGAACCAGAAGAAACAGTTTAAGACAGACATGGTCTGGATGAGAGGCCAAAGGTAATAGTATACATTCCATTACTTAACAAATCACAATGACAAATGACACTGTCTCAGATTGTTATTAGTGGTTAAAAACACCACATTTTGGTCTGTGGGGTTCAGCTTAAGTGAGCTGGTCATCAGTTCACTTCAAGTCCCACTCGATTATGTTTCACTGTACAGCAGAAAGTGCTGCTGCGCTGGTACCCACCTGACAACTTCAACTTCTACAGCTTTAAGGGAGATGTGTGGGCGTTTGGGCATAGTGCTGTGAGAGATTCAGACATTTGGTGAGTTTGCCCTTAAAGTAATGGCTAGTGTGTTGGATGTATGAGGTTTGGCATGGCGAGAATTAGATATTAAATCAGGAAATGTCTTTTTCCTGAACATTTTTGTTTTGTTCTGCTAATGTATATTCAGCCATGTATTACAGACCTTCCCTGTCACAACAGCACATTATCAGTATTCCTTTCAGCCCATCACATTGGAGTTGAGACTTTTTCATCATCATAATAAAATTGTCGATTGATTGATTCAAGGATACATCTGCCCTATAACAGTTGAATCTTTTTCCTTTTGTATTGGCTGCAGTTTGATAAATACTCCAGCAGAGGGCACCACAGCTACCACAGAGCCGTGAATTTACAGTGTCAACTGTAGTAGACAGTGTGAATTAGTTTCATTATTATATGCAATCTTTTTATTATTCACGGTGTTTTACCTTAACTTATTATCATTAGTGCCCGTGAATTAACTGAACAACTGCTGTGTTTGATGTAAGTTTAAGCTCCGAACTCTCTTCTTAACCCTTATTGGATAAGGTAGGAGCACGTGACCAGATAGCGCCGCAGATCCGTGTTTATTTCTGTAAAATAATCGAGTTGTCGTTGTTTGTTTCCCACTGCTGTGTTGGTGTTGGTGTTTTTTAGGAGTGACGCGTGTTAATGTGTGTCAAGTTTGAGTGTAACCTGTAGACCTCTGAGTGAGAAGGGCTGTGTGGACGACTACTCAGTTTCCTCGCAGCGTTTACAGTTATCGCTTCTCGGCCTTTTGGCTAAGATCAAGTGTAGTATCTGTTCTTATCAGTTTAATATCTGATACGTCCCCTACCCGGGGACCATATATTAAATTGATTTTTGGAACTGGGAGATGGAATAGGGGCTTGCTCCGTCCACTCCGCGCATCGACCTGGTATTGCAGTACCTCCAGGAACGGTGCACTTCCCCTTTAACTGTTCAATGGAAAATAACGTTCGTCGCTAATGAGATGGTTTGGAATTATTTGTGTCCGCTGTTAAATCCCGGTCCGTTACGAAACTGTCATTTCAAACTTGCCACGCGAGTTACTTTATTTCTATGGTATTTAGTCGTGTAGGAACACAAATATGGTGAGGAAACCTTGCTGTTTACACGGTTACACTCCGGACCAATAGGTGGCAGTAGGCACCCACCACCGGAAATCAAGATACGGGAAGCGATTCTTTTGTCATGTTCTGTTTGTCGATCAACATTTGTCAGTCTGACCCATGTTCTTTGAAGATAAAATAAAGACAATTGCTGACTTTGGGTCAGCTTTTTATGTTGACATGCAGAATTGTTTGATGGGACGTATGACCATTATTTCTCAAATAATATGTAGATAATATATTTCAGCAGCTGGTTTCAGTCAGCCTAACTGTATTGTTTTTGATATTATGTTTCTCAGAGAAGAGACACCCAACAGATGAATGTTTTTGTGCTCTGCAGTTCTTTGTCAGCCCTCACTACATTCTGTGAGAAAAATGATGCAATTGATGGAATATCAAAAACGCACCATAGCCCTGAATTCAGCTTGTGGACATGAATTAACTCCTGTTTACAGCATCTTATCATAGTCTGCATGCACATGGCTGTAATCGCAGTGTCGTTCTCCTTTTTCTCCAACAGGGGGCAGGCGACCTGGCCATTTGAGCTGACCAACTGAAACCAGTGAGAAGTTTTGGTTTGTAATGTTTTTTTCTCTTAGTTTAAATATTCAAATTAAGAAAATATTAATACCTGCTCATTATTTTATTACTTAAATTATGAGCTGCTGTAAAAGATTTGGGGCACTTGTGGTTCCATGGTGTAAACGGTTACACTCCGGACCAATAGGTGGCAGTAGTCACCCACCACCGGAAATCAAGATACGGGAAGCGATTCTTTTGTCATGTTCTGTTTGTCGATCAACATTTGTCAGTCTGACCCATGTTCTTTGAAGATAAAATAAAGACAATTGCTGACTTTGGGTCAGCTTTTCAAGGTTCAAGTATTTATTAGTCATGTGCACATTGTACAATGAAATTCTTTTTTGCCTTCCTCTCCAAACACCAAGCATTAAAAAATTATAATAATAAATTAAGAAATAGAAAAAAAGGAAGTTAAATATAAGTATAAAAAAATACAAAAATACGGAAAAGGTGGAAAAGTGTCCATAAGAAGTTGTGTGCCAGTGAGTTTTGGGTGTGTGCTCCCAAAAATGTGCAAGGGAGCAACACCAGTGCAACTAAACATCACTGGCTGTGTCATGTTGACATGCAGAATTGTTTGATGGGACGTATGACCATTATTTCTCAAATAATATGTAGATAATCTCTTTCAGCAGCTGGTTTCAGTCAGCCTAACTGTATTGTTTTTGATATTATGTTTCTCAGAGAAGAGACACCCAACAGATGAATGTTTTTGTGCTCTGCAGTTCTTTGTCAGCCCTCACTACATTCTGTGAGAAAAATGATGCAATTGATGGAATATCAAAAACGCACCATAGCCCTGAATTCAGCTTGTGGACATGAATTAACTCCTGTTTACAGCATCTTATCATAGTCTGCATGCACATGGCTGTAATCGCAGTGTCGTTCTCCTTTTTCTCCAACAGGGGGCAGGCGACCTGGCCATTTGAGCTGACCAACTGAAACCAGTGAGAAGTTTTGGTTTGTAATGTTTTTTTCTCTTAGTTTAAATATTCAAATTAAGAAAATATTAATACCTGCTCATTATTTTATTACTTAAATTATGAGCTGCTGTAAAAGATTTGGGGCACTTGTGGTTCCATGGTGTAATGGTTAGCACTCTGGACTCTGAATCCAGCGATCCGAGTTCAAATCTCGGTGGAACCTGTGTTTTCAGAGTTAATCATGTTAATTCTATATCATATATGTCACTGGCATGTGTTCACACTGCAAACAGGCCTTTTACTACTTTTCAAAAGCTTTACAAAGTTGCACACAAAGCTATTGATGTGTGGTAAAGAAGGTATCTCAACACGTGGTGCAGCAGCAGAGGTTAAAAGTATACAAACATAAAAAACAGAGGTTTAGAGCAAAGTAAACTGAGACTGAGCACGAGTAGAACAAAATACTGAAGATGCAATATACTGTATATACAGTGACCTGAGTAAATGCAGTGGAAAAAGGACTGTATGTAAGAGAGTACTATATGCAGTGCAAGTATTTAGAACAAGAAATACGAAATATGTTATGCGGTTTAAATTTAAAGTATGAATAGAAAAGCTAATCATACGGAAGAGTGGAAATTACAGTACAAACAAATATATGGAATTGAATTAACACTATGTTACGGGTTAATAGAAATATGTGGTTACGAGATCTAAAGTGCAAATGGAATAGTTACCCATACAGATATTGAAAAACTCACAATATACAGTGATTAAATACGATAAATTGAATGTGCATTGTTTTCCAAGTAAAAATATATGCAGTCTTTACCTTTAAAGTGCAGTGGAATAAGCTAACAATACCAAAATGAAATTCATAGGATACAGGATACAATAATTAAATCAGTTGAATTGAGTGTACAATTGTTATTAAGTAAAAATATATGCAGTTTTTAATTTAAAGTGCAAATGCATGGAATGCAATGTAATAAGCTGACCATACTGCATATTGAAATTCACAATAAAACCATTATGCATGCAATTAATTAACAGAATGTAATAGCTAAATGATGTGCAGTTAAAGATTTACAGTGATGGTTAGAATAGTTGACCATACATATACATATACTGTAGAATGGTGAAAGTGAGGACACCGGGGCTTTACTGATGATGCAGACTGAATTAACATTAACAATAGGCTCACAAGACCACCTGGATTTTCCTGGTGTATTGACTAACACTATTTTTATAAGATGAATCAGAGGCATGACTCACTTACTGATACCTGCACTTACGTAATGGACCAAAAATAAAGCAGCCACATTATACATCTGATTTCAAAGCTGGTTTTCTTTTTAATTGTTGCTCCCAGTGAGTATCTAAAATGATAACCCACACTTTTCCTGTTTTTCGGTTTATTTTCTTGATCTAATCACACTTGAGATTATATTTTGCTTTAACAAGACAAACTAATTCAACACATTCCTGTTGGGTTTTTGCATACATGATTGATGTGTTGCATGTGTATGATTATCGCTTTGGTTGTTGAAATATTTTTCTCTTTACTTAAGTTGGCTTCTTTTTCTTTTTGCGGCTTATTGTCAAACTCCTGAAATATCTCAACAACAGCAATGGTTCCTCACTATCAGTGATTTGTTTTCTGTTTGACAGCAGCAGTGTTGTTATTGACGCGCCTCATCACATCTTTGCATCTATTTGCTGTGTGAGGCAGTGTAACTCCTACACAACCGCCTGATTTGTGTTTGAACTCATGCTGAACTCTACAAAGAGATCAAGGTATGTCAGGTGATGTATTCCAGTCGCTCCGCTCCACAGCAAGATTTAAGGTCAAAGTCAACTAATGCAAAACACCCATAAAACTGGATGGGGTTAAGTTTCTTTTCAAGCCACTTCAACAGAGCAGACGCTTGACAGTTAAGGATTTGAAACCAGGTCAAGTTGTAGGCCAGTTCACCTGACTTGTGTACTTCTCTATCAAATGCTATTTTTACCATCTTTGACATACTGACCAAAAGTACATTCATTTACAATCATTTTCTCAATGGAAGCTTTTTTGTTTGTGAAAGACAAAATTCCTACGAAACTGCATAGAATTAGCCAATAGTTTAGGCTCCTTAAAATCCCTGTTCATTCAGTCCTCCCTGGTTATCGCTTGGATTTATATTTTTCCATTTGAGACTTTCATCTCAAATGGTAACCATCATTTGTAGATTTTCACCACTGTACCTGGTTATACCTTTTTTTTTTTGTCTAAAGTAGTTCATCACACCCAGTGTGTACCTGTCAGTAAAAGGTAGAACCATTTCTAAGATGTTGGATTTGACTATTCTCACCATCAATTATTCCTCAAAACTGCAACGTCACATAGACCTTATTACAACATCAAAGATGACACAGCAAAATGTTGTTTATCTAAGCAGAGTGCTTGCAGAGAAATATGATCAATTGGAAGTTTCATGTTTTCACCACACAAGGGCAGTAGAGGGTAAGACAAATCGGCCACACGATAGACCGTTTTTTGCTTCAGTTCCGTTTTTATAACCATGAGACTTAGTAAAATTAAATTTCAAGTCAGTTATTTTAACCTTGCCAAACATACATAATCTCAATATACTTACTATAGGGCAAGAGTTACCAAAATGAGGAACGGTTGCTTAAATATACAGTGCAATCCCTGCAGCAGTTCCCTGTGCAATATAATTAAAATGGTAAATGATTCAAAATCATACCATCTTAGAAACTTGGAAATGTTTTTTTGAACTTCTGTGTAATTTGAAAAAAAACAAAACAAAAACAAAAACAGGCACGTCAGAAACGCACTGACAATTTGGCAATTTCTGGGATTTTAAGTGACGTGTGAGGGCATCGAGAGTGTCGTAATATAACCAGTGAGGACACCTTGTGAGACGTCATTCTGGTGGCAGAGGATGTAAAGATGTAAGAGTATCAGTTAGTTCAAAGAAACAAAAACAAAAAGACAACGATATAATGCAATCATAATGAATAATCCGTCCACATGCAGCAGTGTATAGTTTATTATAAAACATGCATCTATCGGCTCAGACTGAGAGTGTTCCGGTGGCAGCTGCCAGAAGTGTCATCAGTGACGTCATTGACGTTTGTAATCAGTCACGTGAGCCGCGCAGCTCTGGATAAAGCGCTGCTCAGGACTACGCCGCGCTGCTGCGTCCATCCCACAGTCAAATGTAATTACTTAACGACAAGACATTTCAGGCATAGGAACAAAAAAAAAACATAAAATGAACGAGGATTAATATTTTATTATTGACACAAAATCTGAGGCATCCTTTCGACGGAGGCTCGTGCTGGGCAGGTTCATCTTTCAGTCGACTGTGAATCGTGAGTAGATTCTTGTCTTAATGCGAATTTAAAATAACGAAAAAAAAAACAAAACATGCAGCTTCTAAAATGAATGTGTGTACATGTTGCGCGTTTCTGATGTTCTGAAACCGTGGTTTTATTCGAGGCTGTCGGCGTTCCAAACGGAATCGTTCGAATCATTGTTGCAATGTTGCTTGATCAGGTGAATTCATGCACAGCGTAAACCGGCGGTATTATTCTCTTCTCATCTCGCCTCACCTCTCATAACAACATTGTCGGAACAACGTGACCCTTAGCAGACCCGCCGACTGTTTGTGGTCCATTTAATGTAAAGTGCGTTCATTGGACACAGTGGAATCCTATGGAGGTCTGCTCCGCCGCATCCCGTGTTGATGCTCCGTAAGATGGCCTCTTCTGATGTGGACAGGGGGAGAAAACCCCTCTGTGTTGTTATGGTCGCTTTTAATTGCCATTTTTAGTGGGATTTATTATTGCCATTGCATCTACAGCCTTATCTCGCAATATATATTTGATACTGTATATTCGCAGATTTTCGGGGAGTAATTTGAGCCTTTTGCTCCCTCATCTCGCTGCTCTGTTTATCTTGGGCGGGTGTGATTTCCTCATTAAGCGGCCAGGGACCCCTCCTGTCAAACTAAGGAATGCAAATGGCTGATGAAGGTTAGGGGTTGTCTTCATAGCTAAGAGGGAACAGATGCTGAAATGTGAACTGTTGTGGTGGTTCCCTCCCCACAGCGGACCACCCCTCCTCCTGCTCCCCCCTCCCTGTGTTACATGGCCCTCCCTAATCCCTCTGGCTGTCCAGCAGCCGCTGCCTCTGTGTCCTGGGCCACAATAACAACGACAGCACTGTGATGCTCAGGAGCAAAAGTTAACTTCCCTTTTGAAAACCCTTTGGTCATCCATTCTGTAGAAACGAGCTGTGTGGATAAGCACTTGTAGAAAACAAAACAAACAAAGAAGTTTATTATAGGCCCCCTTTAAAGGCCTCGCGAGTCTAAATAAAACATCATTTTGAAAAACAAAGGTGGCATTAAAAATGATGCAGAAGAATGTAGTACCGGGCCTGTGGCAGTTGCACAGTATAACGTGTTATAATTTAAAACAATTTGGGAAAAGTTTTTTGTGGCTACATGTTGGGGAAACCGAGGAAAATGTTGCAAACACTGTGGCTGAAGTGGTTGACAAATTTCTGCAAAGCTGTCGCTCGGAGGTGACTCACACAAACGACCGTGGATGTGAATGAGGGAAGTTGGTTTGTTCGCTGGCAAAAGAGGAAATCCGCCGTGTCCTTATTTGTCTGCTTTTATGAAGAAAACCTTGCTGAATGGAACGCAGTTTTTGGGAAGATGTGAGGCACCCACAGGGAACGGGATTGTGGATAAATAGCTGAGAATCATATGGAAATTGGAATTTGCTCGTATATAAATGTAAAAAATGTCATTGGCTCATATTTAGGTTATATTTATATCTCTGGGTTTCTCAGGGACTTTGAGATGTTATCAATAGAATATGTTTCGTTGCCTATGACACAGCCCATTAGTCGACTTATATTCAATGTTCCCTGGCTCTTTTCACCATCAACGTGACAAATATGCGGCTCAGTTTTAATGTCGTTGCTATGGCGAGGATTAGTTATGATTTTAGGCCTTTGCTTCCTGTTGAGGGGGAGGAATATATGCTGTGGATGTCGCGCTAGTTGGGACTGGAGATTACATCTATATTTAATCCAGAACCTTCCAAGCATTGTATGACACAGCTGCCATTCCAACAGCTGTATATTTAGCAGCACTCATGCAATACCTACAGAGGGCGTTTTTTAAAGATTGGTGTAGGTGCTGTGTCATCAGAAATAAATGGTGGCTCTATTGAACAAATCAACTGAACACTTTGGCCAGTGGGTCCCTGAATAAAATCCATGTTTCTGCGTCGTCTCGACAAGTCTTTCACATTGACAATAACTCGGTCAACAAAATGAATAGTTTCAGCACAATAGACTAGTTAATATCAAACAATCTTGTGCAACAACTGTGAAACAATGGGACAAGATTTGTGGACATTTCTCAGAAGCGGCACAACTCATAACACTTGTTACTGGTTGTCATTTCGGGGCACAGTGAGTGAACCCAGATGCCAGGCTGTTATGAACTAACGCACGAGTGTAAGCGCGACACTTAACAGTGTCGAGTGCAAATGGACTGCATCCAAACTGCTACTGGATAACCAGGGAACATTGCTCATAATACAAACACTGTTAAATAGTCAGTAATAAGAGTTGCGCTTTCCAAATATCACTGATGCGCAGAGCAAAGACACCTCATCCTTATTGGTTAGGAGTTGGGGCTGGTTTTTTGGGCTCAGTAAATCTGGCTCCTGTTAGCTCTCCCGGCCAGTTGCAGCTGCGCAGCCCAGTCACGCCATTCAGCACGGTGGTGCGAAGGCCGCGGTGACCATGCCACGATAGATTCTTTTTTTTTTGTTCATTCCCGAGTGCCCATGTTAGCAGGTGTTGCGCGCCCTAAACCTGTAAAGCGGGGCGGCGCTTTCTGTCGCGCCGCGCGGCCACCGGGGAGAGCAGCACCCACGGATGCGCTGAGTCGAAGCCTCTGAGGTGGGCGGAGATCCGGTCGCAGCTTTGTCGTGTGCCGTGGTTCCCAGCCGTGGGCACATCCGGGCGCAGATGGGGGGGAATAACTGTATTGCCGACTCGTCATATCTCGGTGGGGGGAATGAATGGGCAGCTGTTTCTCAGTTTGCCAGTGAGTGTGCGGAGGAGCTGCTGAGAGAGATAAGCACGCTCTTCAACTCCGTCACAAACCGGCCCAGCGCCGAGAGGGGCTTCCAGGGCCCCAGTGCGTTACCATGAAGCCTTCCCCGGCGCTCACTGCATCCCTTCCTTTCCCGCTACATTGTTGAGCAGAGAATTTGCCTGAGTATCGCCTCACTCAAAGCCCCTCGGAAAGCTATTTTTGCTGCACTATAATCCGCCATCCGCCGTCACCTCATTTCCCACAACATTTTTTTATTTATTTTTTGCACATGTTTTACGTGACATAATCAACCAGGTCATGCAGCAAGGTCATTGGTCTTAAGCAACCCCCCATATTTCTTCATGAATGATGGTGTTTTTGCAGACAGGAATGCCTGCAAACGGTTTCCAGCTGCTCTCACTAAATTTGGTTACTTCTTCCGTCTAGCAGGCATTTGTCATTACAGGGAATGCCGACGGTTTACGCGCGTCGTGCTCGCTCTGTTGCCATGTTTAATTCAATAATTACTGCAGCAGCGTGACAATTTAAACAATGTGCACTGCGAGGGAATGATATCGACTGAGCCTGCTTAGCCAGGTCTTCTCCTGAGGCTTTTTTTTTTTTTTTTTTTTTTTTACCTACACTGTGTCGTGTAGAATGGCCGCGGTTAAAACCCATAACAAGCTCCGCCTCTCCCCCTTCCTCTCTCCCCTCTCCAGCCCACCGCGTGGGAATGGGAAATGATGGAGGATAAAGGGCCTCGTGTTGCCGACTACTTTGTGATCGCCGGCCTCACCGACTCGTCCAAGCCTCTGGAGGAGGAGCTCCACTTTGACGACGCCGGCCCCAAGTGTGTGAAGCCCAGGGCCCCCATCACCGACGTCGCCGTGGTGATCCGCTCGCTGGGCGAGGAGGTGCCACCGGGTTTCACCTGCGTGGAGAGCAGCCCCTCGGGTCTCTCGGCAGAGCTCAACGGCGCCAGCCTCAGGGGCCCGCAGATATTCCTGTGCTTCAGGCGGGGCAGAGATAAGCCTCCGCTGACGGATCTTGGGTAAGCGCTAATCCTCAGCCTCTGACCCCTTTCTCAGCCAGCCCCGCTAATCACGTTCCGCCTCGGGCCAGCGGAGTCTGCTCTGAAACGCATCCTTTGGTGCCGCATCACTGCAATGAATGCGCTTCTTTCCGAGCTCTCCGGCGACGTATTTACGCCTTCCAAGAATGTATCTCGGTCCAGGTTTCCAAACCGAGCGTGCCTAACCCTGCCTCGTGTCGCAGGATCCTGTACGAGTGGAAAGAGAAACTGAAGCCCGGATGTCACCTCGTGCAGACCACGCCCTCGGGTCGCCCCGCCAACATCAGCAGCTCGTCGTCCCAGCGCATCTACATCACCTACCGCCGCGCCCCCAAGAGCCAGCCCCACACGTCCCTGGCCGTCACCGATGTTTGCGTCATCATCCCCGGCAAGGGGGAGATACCCCCTCACACCTTCTGCAAGGTGGACAAGAACCTCAACAGCAGCATGGTGGGATACGGTTCTCCTTACCTTGCCTATTTATAGCTCGTCAACGTATCGCGACAAACGCCACATAAATCCGGTGTTCATTCATGTGCGGTGGCCCTGTGTGTTTTCTCTTTCTTTCGTTTCAGTGGGGCTCCTCGGTCTACCTCTGTTATAAGAAATCCCTGGCTAAGGCGAACACCATTGCGTACAAAGCAGGCAAGCAAGTGTAGAGCGCATGCATGACCTTTGACGGCACATGTGTCGGGGATTTCACATCCTCCTTTCTGTCGGTAAAGCGTGGCGGCCGGGTGTTTCACTGTGTGCGCGCGCGCGCGTGTGTGTCTGTGTGTTTGTGTCTAGGTCTGCTGTGTCGGTACCCCGAAGAAGACTACGAGTCCTTCCCGCTGCCGGAGTCGGTGCCCATGTTCTGCCTGCCCATGGGGGCTACCATCGAGTGCTGGCCGGCGCACACCAAACACTCCCTGCCTGTCTTTTCCACATTTGTGCTGACTGGCGGCTCCGGGGAAAAGGTTAAACCACTTACTTACACTGAGTGTTGACCAATAACCACGTTCCTTTTCTCATCGTACTTTCTTCGGTTTGAGTTTTTAGGCGTTTCACTTCGCTTCCCGTGCGCCTTTGTCCGCTCGCTACCCGCTAGGCGAGCCCCTGCTCGGTTTCCTTTGCGTCCTCATCCGTGAGCTCATTTCTACCAAGTTGCCGTCAATTTTTCTGCCTCTTAAAACAAGTTCCCCCTTAATGGCTCCATTGGCTTTGCCTCTCTTTGTGCATTAGTACGTAACGTATGGATTAGTCGGCTGATGAACCGCCGTACTATTTGTGCCACTCCGTTTCCATCCACTTCTAGACTCCTGACTGGACACACAGAAATGGTCTCAAAGGCTGTGTTTGGAATGGTTAAAGGCTGCCGGGCTTTTTTTAAGCGGCGCGGCATGAAATATTTTTTTTTCTTGCGGCTCATCTTTTGAATAATGCATTACTCCACCGAAGGGCTCCACTCGGGCTGGCGCAGGAGTTTTAAATGGTAACCGCGTCGGCGCTCGCTCCTTCCTCGCTGCAACCTCTTCTGCGCAGGCTCGTCCCCTGGCGCTTAATGCCTGCTCCGCTTTGTTTATTATTATCAACTGGGAGGAATAACTTCAAAGGACTGAGAAGGATTTCGCTAATGTATTATGAGGAAGACCTTCGGGCGGAACCGTCGGGGCGTCTAACCCCAAATAGGCATCGCCCTCTACCGTGGTGGGAGCCGCTTTCAGGGCTGCGCCTGAACGCGGCGCGAATGCTTTGCATTGTTTGCTGTAATGGCGGTCTACGTGTGTGCAGGTGTACGGCGCGGCCATCCAGTTCTACGAGCCGTACTCCGAGGAGAACCTGTCCGAGCGCCAGCGCTCGCAGCTCGGAGTGCCAGGCTCCGAGCTGGGACCTGACGGCACCAGAAGTGTGTACAGCAACAAGAGCATCTGTCTGCTCTCCCACTGGCCTTTCTTCCAGTCCTTCAAGAGCTTTCTCACTTTCCTGTACCGCTACTCCATCTCTGGGCCGCATGCCCTGCCTATCGAAAAGTAAGCTCGTTTTTCAAATTCAGACACGGGGGCTGAATCTCCCGGAACGCGATTCATTTGAAAACTGGTTTTGTTTTGACATTTTTTCTCTCGCTTCCAGACACATCTCCCACTTCATGCAAAATGTGCCATTCCCCTCCATTCAGAGGCCACGCATCCTAGTGCAGGTGAGCTGAAAATCCAACATTTGACCCGGGAGGTAAAGACTGAAGTTCTGGTCGCCTGGTGTGTACGCACACACTTTAACCACAGGGTATGTCCTCCAACCGCTGATTTACGTACGTTATTCCGTGCTTTCGCAGTTGTCCCCGCATGACAGCCTGATACTGAGCCAACCCGTATCGTCACCGCTGCCTCTCAGGTTGGCACACATCAGTAACATGTAGAATAATCAAATGAAGGCGTGCAGGTTTTGTTGCTTACTTGATTTTGATAGATGTATCATTTGTGTGTGTGTGTGTGTGTGTGTGTCTGTTTGTGCACCAGTGGTGGGAGCCTCTCCACGCTACTGCTGAATCTGGGCCCAAAGAACGCAGCCACTCTGCTGGTGCTGGCTGTCACAGAGCACAAGATCCTGGTCCATTCCCTGCGCCCGGCGGTGCTCACCAGTGTTACAGAGGCCCTCGTGTCTGTAAGTGTCCTGTTCTTTCTTCTCCTAATAATAACGCAAAATGGGTGGTCTCCAATGCGGTAATAGGTTACTGGCGGGGGGGGGGTGAGATAAGCGGCAGCGCTGTGGTGTCCATGAATTATTAAGGGTGTTCAAGAACAAAAAGTTCTAAATCAAAACACTAAATGTTATTAAAAGAAAAGCTGTTAAAAGCTTGTTTAAATCTCTTTTATCTATCTTCGATTTTCCGCATTATGAATTGAAACAAATTGCATTTCGCTCTCCTGCCTTTTCAGATGATCTTTCCCTTCCACTGGCCCTGCCCCTACATCCCTCTGTGCCCCCTGGCCCTGGCCGACGTCCTCAGCGCACCCTGCCCTTTCATCGTGGGTCTGGACTCCAGATATTTTGACCTCTACGTACCCCCGGCGGACATCAGCTGTGTGGATCTGGACACCAACACCATCTCCCAGTAAGTGGTCTCTGGGACTGCGCCTGCTCCGCGGGATGTCGCCACCGTTAACTTGGAGACAGCCAAGTGCCCATCGTCCTCCGACCAGTCAGGTTTTGCCCTGGTCTTATGACGAAAGGCTCCTCCCTAGGTTATCGCCGCCTGTCCGCGTGAGCCTCTCTTATGTAGCGATAAGAGTCGGGAATGTGAAATATTCTTATGGTACACAAAAGCTGGAACACACCTCATCAACCCCCCCCCTCCCTTATATCTTTTGAGCATGTTTCTTGACTGTCCTCCCATGTAATGAAAAGCATATGTTGTGCTCACAGAAAAGAAGACAAGAAGGCTTTAACCTGGAAAATCTTGCCCAGGCGAGCTTGCAAATATCTTCTGAATGCACTGAACAAGATCCATCAGCAGCTCGTCGACGGTGAGTCTCGTCCGATGCCGTGTCGTTTTACACGTGGGATTCATGAATAATTGAGGCTGGCCTACTGGACTCTGTTGACCCGGCCCGTACAGGCAATTTACAGTAAAGCCCGTGCGATTTAAAAACCTCCAACCCATAGTGTGTAGCGCATCCCGGGAGATGGTGTGGATGAAATGTAATCGGATCCCTGTAGCGCGCCCTTCGCTGCTCGGCCTCCCCCATTCGCAAGGCTTCAAGTGACCACTACCTCGATTCCCGGAATCACTTTGGCCCTCTGACTCGCCTTTCGGCGTGTGGCTGTGATCTAATGTGTTCTGTCAGCAGAAACACTTTCAACATCTGCCTCCTCTGCCGCCGGTTTCATGGATTTGGAACGGCAGAGCCGTAACATGTTGTACAGACATGCTCCCCGGGGGATGAATTTGAATACCGTCGGTGACAACGCGGCCGCCGTTAAAACCAGCGTCTCAAATGTTGCGTCTCATGCCAATGAGATGCAATTAAGATAAGAGCGTCGGAACGTGGCCACCTTGAGCTGTGATTACTGCAGTGTCACTGCCGTATGCCACCCGGCAGAAACATAGCTCATGCACTGACGTTATTGATTGTTGGGCCTCAACTCACCCCTGTTTTGTCTGTTTTTTCTCAGGCGGCCAGGTGGACCGCGAGGACGTGCCGATGGAGCACGCGGTGACCGACGACGAGCTCAACGGCGGGAAGAGCCTCCACACTCTGGAGCTGGAAATCCAGGAGGCCTTCCTGCGGTTCATGGCCGCCATCCTCCGAGGCTACCGCTCCTACCTGCTGCCCATCACCCAAGCCCCCTCCGAGAAGACCACGGACACTGGCTCCCTGTTCGACCACCAAGGTCTGCAATAGCTCTCGGCGTATATATGTCATCGCAATTCGCACCGACCGGCTGTCGTAGCCTCGCCCTCTGTTGATTCAGTCTTGCCGCGGGTCAGGGGTTTAGGCTTAGGCCTGAACCGCTGCTGCAATGACTGCAATCGGTGATTAGGCCCGGAGCCTCAGCGGGAAATGAGCGGAGACGACGAGTCTGAGAAATGGCCGTGATCAATAGCACAGTGTCCTCGCAGATCTGCGTGTTCTTCTGCAATCAGGGCAGCGGAGAGCGGCTTGTCAGCACGTTTATTCATTTCCTGTGTCCCGCAACCTGACCCTGTACATTGAAATTCTCCCTCGCAGCTTGAGAAACGGATTGTCCAGCGCTGATATTACTGTGCCCTTTCATAATATTTTGACAATCCATTATTTGTATTTTTTTTCCATAGGCTTCCTGAAGAGCAGGGACCGCTCCCATCAGAGGTTTTACTCCCTGATGACCAAGACTCAGATGTTCAGCCGTTTCATAGAGGAGTGCTCCTTTGTCAGCGATAAAGATGCCAGCCTGGCTTTCTTCGATGAGTGCGTTGATAAGGTGAGGCCTGCAGCTAAACCTTGATAATAGATGGTCCGTGTCAGAGATAAGAAAAACGACACTTTAGTGCTGGGTAAGAACATTTATGTGGCCTTCGCGCGTTTCCATAAGTTCTTCGACAAAAAGGAATGCTGTCCTTTTAAATAAGGATGTGTCGTTGAGGTCTTTATTCCATTAAGTGCTAAAAAAGCAGACTACCCGAACTAGTAGGAATAAACGCCCCGACATCTTTACTTGAGCCTACGATCCTCATTTGCACGGAGTTTTTCTTTCAACTCTACTCCTCCCTGTTCTTTTCAATTCTTGTACATATGCTTTCTCTCTCTTTCTTCTGTCTTTTCTTCATACCGATGTTCTTTGTCCTCTCTCTCTGCTCCTGTGTTTGTTATCGTGCCTTCTGCTTGGTAGCTGTTCACCACCGGAGGCAAGGTAAGCTTCAGCTTGTGTTTTTACATATTTCCCTCTTTTTTTATTGTGTTAAATCGTCCGCAAAGCATGACTCGGCTCCGACGTGCGTGCGTGCGCGCGCTCATTATGAATAAATCAATGTAAGACTAAGAGTGCGTTCTTAAGTGCGAGGATGTGCATTCGATGTCTGTGTGTCAGCAATATGCGATATTAAGCCATTACATGAAGTGTGTGCATAACGCAGGCATGTGATACACAGCTGTTGCGCAGTTATCTGTGCACCGTCCTGACCTCAGTATCCCCGGTAAAAGATACTGAACAATGCACAGCACAGGGGTGATATAGGCAAGGCTTATTTGTCAAAATGGGTTTAGCTGTCGGGACACGTTGTGGGATGTTGGCTTCGTCAGGCTCAGATAGAGGGCTAATCGTTCGGGGTTTGACAGCTTATTTCCACATCGCCATCCTACACATGTTTTGTAACGCATTAAAAAAAAAAAAAAAAAAAAAAGAGAGACAAAACATCCTCCTCCTCTGCAAAACTCTGTGCTTGCAAACTTGTGCAATCAGGAAGTCACATTTACATCCTGCATGAACGTTTTGAGCCCCCCGTATGAACGGCCGCTGCGGTTATTACTGAGAAGTGGAAGTACCGATTCATTCGGCGTCATCGGTGCTGAGGTTGACAACAAGTGCGTGATTGGGAAAGACCTCCGGGGGGTAAGAGGAAGGGCAACGAGCGGAGGAACACTGAGTGAAATCGAAGTGAGGGCAGGCGGGTCAGCGACGGTCTGAATTGACTGAATCATCCACTCCACCGAGCGGAACAAATGCTGTAACGCGGTACCGCCGGGGGAGCTTTTCAGCGGCTGACATAATATTCATATTTTTTTATGAAGCTGGCATCTCAGATAGGCTGGTAATCGGCCGAGATAATCCAAGCGGCCGCGATACGTCGGCGTATCGCTGGGGATTGAGAATCTCTGCGACAGCTCTTCACTGGTGATTTGCTCCTGGAAACCCGTTTGTCAGCTTCACCCTTTCCGTCCTCCTTCAAATCGGCGCTGTGGTTTCTCAGAGTTGCGCGCTTGTCTTAGAGGCGGAGAACTCCGTTTTTTGGAGTTCAATGTAATGCGGCGGCTGAGTAGAGAGAAATCCCGCCGGGGCAGCAAAGTGTAATGGTTTCACGTCCCGCCAGCTACAAGGCATTTTGTCCGGGTCAGTGCCGCCTGGAATAAAGATTCACAGCCTCAAAGCCCCCCGCGCCTCGGCAGTACCCCTTGGATAAATGGACTGTGAATAAAGGCCGTATTCGTGGTGTACACGCGCTCGTCACAGACATCTGTTCGCCCCCCCCCCCCTCCCCTCTGACCTTCACATCTGATCTGATCTACGGGCTCATGAGGGGCCTCAAGTAGCTTCGGCCTCTGGCTTTGTGTTTGCAGCAGAGACAATGCTGAAAGTGTGTTCCTCTTGTGCACCAGATGGACAGCGAGCGGCTGGAGGACACCAGGCTGATTGAGCTGGATGAGTCCCACTGCAGCGAGCACACGGTCTACATCAACCCTCCGGAGCTGCCTCCACTACCTCAGGGGGAAGAGCATCCCCTGCGCTACAGGTACCCCAAACGCCGATCCGCAACTTAACAACACATACAAATGGGGCCGTGGCTTCGCTGCTTTAACCCGGAGCTGCGGAGTCTACAATGTCGGAGGCAAAATGCCGTGCCTGGCAGTTGTGTTGATGTGCGTCTGTGTCACGTCAAGTGAGAGAGTACGTCATTTCTCTCGGCAGCTACTCTGGCTTCCCTGTACTGAACGCTGAGCTCCTGGAGCCCCTGGAGGGACAGGATCCTCCATCGGCAGCCGTGGCCTCGCGCCACAGCAGCCCGGCCAGCCCCACGGCCATCTTCAGACGCTCCAAACAGGTCAGCCGTATGAGCATGGGAGATTCTCTAGAAAACAGAAATAATAATCACTACTTTAGGCTGAATGATGCAATACTCATAAGACACCAATAAATAAAGAACTTACCAGATCTAAATAACCCTTTTTGACTTGCATTTGCTGTTGTAAAACCGTGTACCTAGTATATAGAGAGAGCACAGAGTGGGACATTTATATATGAATTTATTTAATGAATCAAATATTGATTATACTTGTTTGAGATTAGTGGGGTTTTTTTGTTTTTTTTAAGCTTATTCTATCATTCCTCACATGGATGGATAAGGGTTCGAAGGTGACTTTAAAATGCAAATCGGCCCTCTGAAAGAAGATGAACCTTTTTTTTTTTCTTTTTTTTTTCAGGAGATTAAATCAGCTCAGAGGATGGCCAAAACCCACAGCTCCATGCCTCAGATGTGGTCCAAGTGTCTGCTGCGCCACTGCTATGGCCTGTGGTTCATCTGCCTGCCAGGATTTGTCGGGACTTGTCACTCGAAGGTGCGAGCTCTGCGCACGGCTTACGATGTGCTGAGGAAGATGCAGGAAAAGAAGCTTCAGGCTCCAGATGAGGTAGGGGGGGGAGAAAAAAAAACACAAAAATCCGACAACAACACAGATATGATGAAGACATGTATGGTGGATATGAATAATTATTTTTCAAACTTGCAGTGCCCATTTTTCAACATGGTATTCCTGTTTTTGTTTTTTTTGTGTTTTTTTTGTGTTTTTTTCGGCCAAGGTGTGTTACCGTGTTTTACTGCAGTTGTGTGGCCAGTACAGCCAGCCTGTCCTGGCTGTCAAGGTGCTGTTTGAGATGAAAAAGGCTGGAGTCCAACCCAATGCCATCACCTACGGGTACTACAACAAGGTGTGTGTGTGTGTGTGTGTGTGCTCTTTATAAAACACTGACGGGGGAAGAAAAAAAAACTACAAACCGTACCTTCAAGAAAGAAGTGTTTAGTAGAGAACGTGGATGAAGTTTGGTTTCTCTTTTGAACAATACTCCCGCTCCAGGCGGTGTTGGAGAGCACCTGGCCGTCCACGACCAGAGGAGGCTACTTTCTGTGGGGGAAGCTGAGGAACGTGGTCCTGGGGGTGCTCCGGTTCAAGCAAGCAGGCGGAAAACAGCCGCCTCCTCACAGGGATCCTCATCTTTCAGGTGAGAATAGCACCTGGCTTTTAATTGAATTATAGTGTTTCCACAAACATCGAGTTAAACATATGTTTCGTTGTTTCTTGCGAGCAAGGGTGTCTCGGAAAGTTTCCCCGTCATATCAAACCACTGCCCCCAAGCGAAAATCCGATTTTGCAGTATGCCCGCTGCAGTCATCGCTGAGGTCTTTAGCCGTGGACCGAAAATGACAAATGACTGCGATTAGTTTGAAATTGATTTCACGTCCACTCGAACAATTTGTCAGGCACTCTCACACAGCCCCATTACAGATATTAAATCTTACACTCGTGACTTTGTATCGAAGACGTATTGGGTCTGAAGTTGTTTGGGATTGCGTTAGGCTCAGCCATAATTGCTTTTTTCAGCTGCGCACATTTTCAGTAACTGACAGGCTGATAGAGTTGGATTTTATTATATTTTTTTTGCCCCAATGTGCTTAATCAATTGAAATGTAAATCAATGTGATCCTGCGGGAGCGGTTATTTCTTCGAGGCCTCCTACCCGGTCTCATAACGACGCGGGCCTCCTCCTGCCCAGATTGCTCCCAAACCGCGTTCCTTTAATGACATTCATTAAACAGTGTGAGGAGGTTTTCATGCCCAGTAGTCACAGCGCGCCGGTTGCTCTCGACTTCATTCCCTAATTCCCACAACAGCCAGGAGACTCATTAACATATTGACGTGAGATGTGCGACGTGCTGTAAACGTCATGCTTTTCATCCTATTCTGTGTGTGCGTGTGTGTGGATGGAAATGGAAATTTGATCGTGTTAAAAGGCAGGATCCTTTTTTTTTTTTTTTTTTTTTTTTTATTAAAATTATTATTAATGCGATTCCTTCAACCCTCTCCTCAGAGTTAAAAATAAGACTTTTTTTGTGACTACAGCACGGTCCAGTGAGTGTTGAAGCAAAGTGGTTTTATTTCGGCTGGGCCTGTTCGAATCCCGTCGGTGCATCTGTTTGAACGTTTGTTTTAACCTCCCCTCCTCCTCTCCCATATCTCCCTTCAGATGGTAGTGATCTCGACACTGTCAGTCACGGGAGCTTGGACAGTGCTAATGACTCTGCCGAGCGCACATCAATCGACACTGACTTCACCAAAATGGACTCCAGTGATGATGGAGGTAGTACAGGTAGGGAGCCACAGCTCGGCTTTGTGGGGCCACTGATGTGATTTACCACCTTTAAAAGTGAAACCTTAATTCCCATCAGTTATAGACTTTGACAACAAATATGCGGTTTGAAGGGGTGACACAAATGATCATTTTTGCCCTTACATGATGAATATAGTGTAAATATAGCAGAGCAGCATTGGCAACATCAGCGGGCGAAGTGATCGTGGCGCCGATATCTCGTCTCTTCCCTTTCCTGAGGCCTGACCTCGTGAATATGAGGTTTTCAAAGAGTCTTTCCCTTCTGCTGTTGCCTGCGCTTTTCTATTCTGGGAGCGTGTCGCGCCGTGAGCTGTAGGGAATGTCACCACAACAAACGCTCAGATCAGTTGTCTCACAGCGATTTACTATTGATTTCCTCTGTGTTTTGCAAGAGGAGAAAATGAAACCGTTCAATGCAAATATAGAACTCGCTGGTTTTCCAGAGGAATAAAGCTTTGTCTTATCTTTGTTCGTCTTTTTCTTATTTTTTATTTTTTTTCCAGGTGGACAGTCTGACCAGGGGTACGACTCACTGTCGAAAGAGGAGGAGAGGCTGTGTGGCAGAGAGACTGACAACACACTGACGGCAGAAGACAAAGGACCAAGACTGTCCAGTGAGTGAATGGATTAGATGCCTCGTCTAATCTCTGCCACTTGGGGACCATTCCTTCAGAAGTGAATGACCCATTTGCTGGCACAGTTGAGATAGTTTGAGAAACAAAGTATTTTCTTGGATAACATTATTAGTTACAGAGTCATGTTCTGCCAAAAGATATAAATCAGCAGAGGCTAATGCCGGCGAGTTTTTATTCAGAAAGAAGATTCTAATGAAATATTCATGACCTAAGCCCCACAGTATTGAGCGATGAATGTCTCACCATATTATTTTTTTCCTCACAGGCAACGGCAACAGGCTGTTTTGCAGTCCGTCCGGTGACGCCAATGTGTGCGGAGTTCTTCCCAAGGCCGAGAGGCCCAAATCCCTCGACTTGTCCGGCGGACTGGAATCCCTGAGGTTCCCGGTGCCTCAGGGCGGCGGCCCAGCGAAGCAGCCCCGCCTGGCCGCCGACAGACTGCACGAGGTAGAGGAAGAGGAGACCGAAACGGACACGCACCAACCTCTGGCGGAGAGGAGCGCCAGCTGCAGCGGCGTCGCGGAGAGGAGCGACCGCCTCAGCGCCGAGACTGTGGAGACGGGGTTTGACCCACCCTCCCGTCCCGTGAGCGGCGTGGAGAACCCCTCCAGCCCCACGCTCAGGTCCCCCTCCTCGCCCCAGACCTCGCCCGCGCCCTCCGCTCTGCCGCGCTCCAACACCCGCCTGCCGCTGCCTGTGCGATCCAAGGACCGGCTGAGGCCGTCGCCGTCTCTTCCTCTGGGTGTCTGCGGCAGGGACGGGGAGAGGCCCTCGTCCATGGCGTCGCCTTCGTCGCCCTCTCCGTCCGCCTCGTCGTTTTCCATGGATTCCCTCTTCACGCCCACTCTGGACATCTTCAAGAGCAGCGTCCTGTCGGCAGGGAAGGGCGTGGCCGAGAAGGCCAGCCGCTTTTACTCCCGTCTGTCCTCCCAGACGTCATTAACGCAGGTCGGCAGTGCAACGCCTTTCACCAACGGCTAACACCACCACCACCACCACCACTGCTGAGAATATGAAATGATGTCCAAAATGAATCCTCAATTTTTTTCTTCTATTTTGTCCCCCCCACAGGACGCAAACTGCGACCGCCTCAGCGTATCCTCGCTGACCTCGGCGGAGGCCGACTGCTCCTCGCTGCTGGACAACGACTCCTGCCTGGACCCAGACGGCTTCACCTCCCCCCAGCACGGCAGCATGTCCCGACTGCGGAGGAGCCCAGGTGTGGGCCAAGCCACCCTGTGCAGCCCCTGCACGCCCAGCAGAGTGTTCAGGCACAACTCCTTCTCTGGTTCGTCACGCATTCCTTTTACTGACGCTTTGAAGTCGCCATTGTTGGCGCAAAGTTGCTATTTTGGGATGCGCGCTGACACGTGGAATTTGGAAATGAAAATGAATTTGGACGAGACACCAAAACCTTTATTCGAAGTCGTCCCTGCGGCCCTTGCATAATGTGAAAAACGCCATTTTTCCCTCTGCCATGCTCGTTACATCTCAGCTCAAGCTGCGGTTCCCAGCGCGACACTTCTGCACGGTCTAAATTTAGAGTAAGAGTCGGGGCTCGTGATGGAGAGAGTTGGGTGTTGCTGTGTGGGGAAACTAGGCCAGCAGGCACGATGGCTCCTTCACCGCGTAGGATTTACCGCCCTCAGCCACAGGCACTGTGCTGAACGCGCACACGTGAAGCGGCGGACCTGCACAGATTCACCCAACCGGAAAAGGCGGCTGTTTGCAAACTTTGAAAAGCGTGGCTGCTGCTTTGTGGCGTTATTGCTTTGCTTAATTTGACATAGTCATAGCTTGGGCAATTGTGTCAAATCGTGGCTTTTACCTCCTGCCTCTTAACTTAATCCTCCGTTTTATCCAGGTGGTTTGGCTCTTCCCTCTAAATCCCCCCGCACTCCAGATTCTTCCCCAGACTCCAGCCGCTTCCAGCCCACTCCCAGTTACACCGTCGAGGTAAGTTAAGTCGGGTCTAAAATTATTATTATTTTTAGACTGGCTCACAGTGTCCCCGGTGGACTGCTGCGCTGCATCAGATCCCATCCCCCACCCACCGCCCCCTCACACCAACGACTCTTGTTGCAGGTGCAGATTTCCAGTTGTTCGCTCTGTAAAACCTGTGACTGTCTGGTGTACGATGAGGAGATCATGGCCGGCTGGACGGCGAATGACTCCAACCTCAACAGCACCTGTCCCTTCTGTGGCACGGCCTTCCTGCCCTTCCTCAACGTGGAAATCAAAGACCTGAGGCCACAGAGCAGGTACAGCCTCCCTTCACACGCGCACACACACACACCGACACGGCGTGTGCACACCGTGCACGCCCACCTGAAATGAGTAGTCATGTGTGGCCATTGTTTCAAGCTGAATCCCATAATAATAGGAGGCTTAATGTATTCGTCTAGAGTCTTAATGTATTGTGTGTGTGTGTGTGTGTGTGTGTGTGTGTCCCTCAGGTCTTCCGAGGAGAGCAATCCTGTCGCAGTGGAGGACCCGTCTCTGTCGCCTAATCCCGAGGCCAAAATGTCTGCGCCAGACTGCGCCGCCCAGTCCTCTTCAGTTCCCCCGCAGAAGCACAGGCGCGGTGGGAGCGCTGGGACGGCCTCCGCGCCGGTGACGGTGCCCTACCTGAGCCCCCTGGTTCTGTGGAAGGAGCTGGAGAGCCTGCTGGTGAACGAGGGCGACCAGGCCCTCTCCTCGCCGAGTGTGGTCGACCAACACCCCATTGTCTTCTGGAACCTCGCGTGGTACTTCCGCCGGCTCGAGCTGCCGAGTAACCTGCCGGCTCTCATCCTGGCATCCCAGCACTGTGTCGGTGGAGACCAGGTAAAAATGTCAATGTATATGTTGGTTCTTAATAGTGGCCTGCTTTTAAAGCTTTTTTTTTTCCTCTTTCTGGGGTGTGAACATTTCTGACTTTGGCGACTTCAAATGATCCAGAGTTGTGTTAAAAAAAAAACTAAAAAAAACGCACTCACGCACGCCACCGTCACATGAATGCACAAAATGTTCGAATGAAAAAAAAGCATTTGCTTCCAAAGATATACAATATTTTGCCCACACCGGCTGTAAGATATGGAACAAGGGATTTTCACTTGTTTTGTCCTCCTCAGACTCCTCGGAGCCTTTCATCTGAGGACAGTAAGCAGGTGCTTGTGAGGATTATGTGGGACAACCTGAAGCTGCACCGGGACAGAGTTCGGCCCTGTTACGTCCTGTGGAACACGCACTGTGAGTCTGACTTTCAGCGTTTACTTCAATCGGCTGCGATGTTTCCGTTTCTAAAGGTGAAATCCCTTTCAGCTCTGGTGGGATCTATACTGTACAGGCAAATCAAAAAATGGCGTGCCAAGTAACCAGGAAATCACGCGTTATTCAGTTCAGGACTCCCGTCCGTCATGCCGACTGAAGCGGCGCTACACTTTCCGTGCGAGTTGATTCTCGCCGGTGGAGTCGAGTGAGCAGTGACTTTGATCCCTCTCCCTCGTAGGTGCCAACTCCCTGATTCGCTCGGGGCTGTGTGAGGAAGGCCAGCTCTTCACCGTGGAGCTACTGCAGGGGTTTGTGAGGAGTATTAAGAAGAGCGACGTCTACCATCCCATGTGCCAGATCATCCAGCTGCTGGGGCCGGAGCTGGGATTCAAAAGGCAAAGGTGAGCAAATAATCCCGTCGGTAAATCAAATCCTACGGTGGAGATGATGGGAAGGGGAAAGTTTTAATTTAATTGCTCTTCTCTTTTCTCTTCTTAAAAAAAAAAAAAAAAGGAGCCTCTATAGGGATTTGCTTTTTCTTACACTGGTGGCTTTGGGGAAGAACAACATCAATATAGGTAAGTTTAAAAGCCTTATAGCGTAGGTACTTGTGGCACGAGGAAAATGGCAGTCTGTCGGGTTTGATGCTCCACCACTTTCATTCAAATGGAAAGAAATAAGCTTTTCAATGGCATGTCATTAAATCTGGCACATAAGCCAATGGTGCAATTAGAATGCATCCCTGTGACTTTGGTGACTTTTCCTTCAGCGGCGCCAGCAGGTCAAAATTTCAAGGAATCCAAGACTATGATTCTCCGCAAGACACCTTCCGAACAGACGCTCCCGTCAACGGCGCCTGTGATTTGTCGATATTCCCCTCAAGAATGTCAAAGAGTTAAGAAAGTGAGTGTGGAATTGTTCGTGAATCATTTATCTCTTTGCAGATGCTTTCGACCGGGAGTACAAGTTGGCATATGATCGGCTCACACCGGACCTGGTAAAACTGACGCACAATTGTGACCGACCCCCTGGACCTGGGGTCATGGAGTGCAGGAGGACTTTTAAGGAGCCCAGTCTGTGAGTTTTTTCCTTAACCACCGGTCATTGCTGCTGATTTTTTTTTTTTTTTTTAATGGAACTGCCGTTCGGACTCAGGACCAGCTCACCTGACGGAGGCTCTGAGCTCCTTAAAGCACAATTGGGAAATTACAATTGGTATATAGCAACTGCCACACTTGTATACTGTTAGAGGTAGGAGGCATGGAGTGACTGTTGTAAATATTTGACAGAAAAAGTCCTCTGTGTTTTTAGTGTAACTATTGTCAAATGTTTGTACAGTAAATCTACACAGTCTATTTTATGACTTAGTCTCAGTTAAAGCTGTGAGTGAGTATGTGAAAGTTAGTATATGATCACGTTGTCTATTCCCCAGTGGTCCTGGTGACCTTGCTAAGACTGTTGTTGTGTGTGTGTGTGTGTGTGTGTGTGTGTGTGTGTGTGTGTGTGTGTGTGTGTGTGTGTGTGTGTGTGTGTGTGTGTGTGTGTGTGTGTGTACAATATGTACGTGCTTTTAGACATTCATATTTTTACAAAGCACTTTGACAAGGTGAGCTCTTGCTATTCATTGACATTATGGCCCAGCAGCCAACTTTAAGGGACTTTTTCTGTTCTCATTTGCAAACCCCGGCAGGGCCTTGTTCATAACAGACTAAACTTGATGATAATATCAAAAATTATAAAACTAAACTTTTTCTTCTCAATCTCAAAATGTACAGTGTATGCACAACGTTTATGTGTGTGTGTGTGTTTTTTTTGTACAATGCACAAAAACAGCCCAAAAAGGGAGTAATACTTTTATGATTTATTTACATTTTTATTTTTACGCAATACCTTTTTCTAGAGTGAGGAGTAATTAATTAACGGGTTAATTAATGAATGGGTTATAGGGGACCAGCGAGGATAAGTCTCCTTTAAACAGTACAATCAAACTTATACAAGACAAATAGAACATTACACTGTTTTATTTGATTTAATAGACACCCTTTTTGATAAAGAAATTCATGTATTGACACAGGAACAGTGTTATAAAATTGTACAGAGTATTTGATTCTAATATTTTTGTTTTTGACCTTCACTCTCGTTAGTAGATGTCGGTCTCATGACATTCAGCAAACAGTGCACTGTTAAAAGTAATAGTGTAAAAAAAAAAAAAGATTCCGTTTGCAGTGTCATGCAACTGCATAATCCGTTACACAAATCCCATTATTAATTACCATGATAAGATGCTGGATAACATACAGCTGTGTGCTTACAACCACTCTCACATAATGTACATTTGCATTCTAGCCACCTTGCGAGTTATAACCGTTGACCAAAAAATGCCACTGATGACCATAATGTCATTTGATGTCCACATGTTGTTTACACTATTTGTCAATTTACACAGTGTCTTGTATTATTTTTACCTAACAAAAAGAAATAACCTGTCTCCTGGCTGGATCTATACTTACTGCTCTCATTTATGAATAAACACATGAATTATATGGATGCAGTTTGTTTTTTTATTATTATCCCCTGACCGATTTTAGATAAAAAAACAAAAAAACAGCTGATATGCATGAAGGAACAGTGTGCAAGCAAGCCCAGGTCATATTTAATGAATGTTGTAAAAGAGTATAACATTTTTTTAAACAAAATTGCATACAAAATGAACACTTACCTACATTTTCCAAAGGATGCACTCGCTCAAAATATACATATATGCTCTAGATTTCAAATTTCTTCCTGTAGAGGCTGTTGTGTAAACGCTGGAAGAAGAAAAAAAGGTTATCCCTCTTACTATTAATTCTTCTACTGGCAGTAACTCCCGGTGTAATAGAAACGTAAAAAGCTGCCACTGTTACTAAAAGTGAATGTTTCGAAAATCTCGAAAAAAACGGCGGCGAAAGGCGAGACCAATGTCCTTGGCGGCAGTGCAAACCAACTACACTCCCGCACGCCTTCTACAGATATCTAAAGTCATGCTCATGGGAGTCCTGCAGATAAAAATCGGTGCTTTAACATCGGCTGTTCAGATGGAAACGGGGCAGACGATGATTCGATCCTCCAGCATCACGCTGAGCACCAGGAAGATAAGGTAGAGCAGGAACATGGTGAGAGCCAGCCCCTTATTCATCTTCCACTTGCAGTATGCAATGGAGACGGTGACGAAGAGCAGCATGAGGAAGAGGAGCACGATGGCACAGAAAAGCCCGTTGCTGCTGACCGCCACTGGAGCGAAGCCGTGGCTGGAGGAGTACAGGAGCCACGGGATGGGCAGGCTACGAGGGGGGAGGAGAAGAAGAAGAAAAAAAAAAAAAAAGGAAAGTGAGAAACACTGGGGACGAAGAAGGATCAGTCGCTTACCGGCATCTCGTCGAATGTGACGCAGCGGCGCTCACCCGACGGTGATGTCGAAGATGTTACTGCCTACAGAGCTGGACACGGCCATGTCCCCCAGTCCTTTGCGTGCCACAATCACGCTGGTTATGAGGTCAGGGATGGACGTGCCTGCGGCCAAGATGGTGAGGCCCATGATCTCCTCTGAGATGCCGATGGTCTCGCCCACCTGCAAGAGCGAACCGCACTTACGAGAGGTTTTGGGGCTCACAAGGGACGGGATTTCTTTAAAGGCCCCTCATTTGAGTGTGTTCCTCGCAACTGACCTGATGGGCCCACCACACCATGAGGTAGGAGAAGACCGCAATCCACAGAATGGAGCCCAGGAAGGTGACCACAAAGAATTTCCTGGATCTCTGTCGCGGACGTGACGTGAAAACAAAAAAGGCCGTGTTTCGGGCATTTGAGATGCCGCAGCAGAACTCGGGGATGTGGGGAGGCGGTGGGCGGGTGGGTGTGTCTCACCTGGTTACGAACGTCAGGAACCGTGAGCCACAGAGGGAAGACTATGGGCAGCAGGAGGAGGTAGGTGGCCTGTTTGCGTCGCGTGTCAGGCCACTCCAACGATAGAGGCTCGTCCTCTTTCTCCTCCTCTTCACACTCATCATCATCATCATCATCATCGTCTTCACTGGAGTCATCGCTGTCTTCCTCGCTGCCGTTGTCATCACTGTCGGAGTCTTCGGAGCCCCCTGACCCGTCCTCTCCTGCTGGCTCATGCTCCTGAGGTGTGTGGGGGAAATCACGTTATGACGGACATCAGCATTGGCAAAACCGAAGTAAAAGCAAACGCCGCGGCTCTCTTCGCGGACCCTTGCGAAGACGGGTATCTAAGACTGACTTCTTGGCGGTTTGTTAGCCAACAGGACACGGTCGGAGAGTACCTTCTCGTCCTCGGGATGCTCCTCCTTCTCCGCTTCTGGGGCCGGCTCCGGCTCTTTGGACCGCTCAGTCTTTCCGTCGCTATCTGCTTAAGAAAAAGAAGTCCATGGTGCTTCCTACTCATTCAGCTATTTAAAACAACATCCATGACATTTTACGATATTTTTGGAGCGCAAGTTTGTTGGGACTTCCGTGATAAATGAGCTCTTTTGTGTGACGTGATCACAGGTGCGCGTTGCAGACGGTTTTCTTATATAACGGAGGGGCGCGTATGATGGCCTTTTTGACATTTCTCTGCGAACTTGAAGAATGTCAACTTGATAAGGAACAGTGCTTTGCAACCACGCAGCTTTCAGCTTCTCTTCCCGAGCTGATTCTGAAGGCTTAAGGAAAGATATATCCATATCAGTGGAGGACCATCACATCCTCCCATTACATTTCATTTGGCTGTTACCTTCTCCTTTGTCGTGCGTTTGCTTCTGTGCCTTCCGTCTGGCCACGGTATTCAGAATCTCTGCCTTATTCTTGACTCCCCCTTGGAAAGAACCCAAAGCACATTTAGAATGATGGGGTGAGTTATTCCAGCCTTTGGTAGCAATTAAAAGCATTCCTACTAATTCTATTCCACAGGCCGTAATTATCTGCTTAGTATCAATCTGGATTTGGTGCTGCTTTTTGTCGGTCTTTTGACCTATAATCACAGTGATCTGGTACTCACCCTCTCCGAGTGGGTCCAACGTGTGAATCATCAGTTGGAAGATGGTGTTTCTCATGTGGCTGTTGTGTAAAGAAGCTGAACTCCCCCCTCGCTGAAGGGAGGGCTTCAACTAGGGGGGAAAAAAAGATTGCTGAGGTCACGACGGCGTCCGGTTGGCATAATGTTACGTTGAATGGAACCGAGGTGATAGTTGATCTGCCGCAACTAAGCTAGGGATGTTGTTTTTTTGTGTCTTGCTTTGGTCGATCGGTGCGTTGGTTACCTTCAACCAATTCTTGTTCTCTGACGGAGGAGGGGTATCTTCTTCCTCCTCCCCATTTGTCTGTGTGCGACAATGTTTATGAATAGTCATAATCTGCTCCAGATAAACCACAGTTATTGTTAAGTCCCGACAGAGCTTCAGTATAAACAATATATTATAATATGGGACATTGCTATTTCACAATTGACCCACTCTTGGGGTCTTACTGTTGCGGGACTGTAAACACGAGGTGGCGCCGCATGTCCAGTAGTGAACGATAGTGTCTGACATGACCACATGCCAGATTAGAAACTAAAAAACACACTTGAGTGTCAATGTGTAATATGCAACGTGAAGTAGCTCTTTCAACCAATGAAATAATTACATTAGCTCCTGAGTAACCCAGCGGGATACCCAGCTCAACAAAAGCCCAGATTGTCCACAAGCAGGGTCTTCACACAAGTAGGCTCAATCACACTTACCAGGGTGACACACAGTATATGTTGATACTAGCACATGCACAGAGCCATGACTCCTCAAAGGATTAGTTTGCTGCAGCTGATTAGCTTTAGTTCATATAGGTCTTTGGTAGTGTCATTTTACTCCGTACAAGGTCACAGGTAGACTTTAAGATGCTGAGAGATTGCAGCTTTCTAAAAACAGTGTCCAAAAACATACAAAATATGTACAAAATATATTTTGGCCTAGTGTTGCTTACCATTTCAGGTTCTTCCACCGCAACGATTCTCACGATACTCTTGTGTTTGCGGATTTGAGTCTTGAAGGCCTGCTCTATTTGCACATTAAACTTCATAAAAATCACATACAACGTGTAGCAGGCCACCAGCATCATGCTCTCCCACCACAGTATGACATTGTCCAAGAAGAAGATGATGAGTAAGATGAGTCCAAGTATGTAGAAGGATACATCTCTAAAAAGTGGCCACCAGGTCAGATGAAGAACCTCCCGAGAAAACAAAGCACACATTCCAATCACAAACAAAATGTTGAAAACTGCCGATCCAACTATTGTGCCAATGCCCACATTGCTGTGGGCGATGAAGACTCCTATCAGGGAGGTAAAAAGCTCTGGGGCAGATCCTCCGGCCGCCATGAAGGTGGCTCCGGCCACATCATCAGAGATGGCCAACTTGTCGGTGATGACCCCCAGTGCAGGCACAAAGAACTCGTCACACACAATCGCAAGTGACACAAACATGTACATCATTCCAAAGATGTGTAGGATCACCCAGCCTCGTCTGCGGTCTTCAACGGAGAAGATATCTTCAGGGTACTCGCCCTTAACATGTGGAGCCTCACCAGGAGGCGCTGGAGTGATGGTAGTTACAGGAGGAGATGGAACCGGTCTGGGTGTTTCCAGCGGGGGCTCAGGGGCCACGTAGATGCAATTCACAAAAGTCCGGTTTGTAGTTGGCCCTGGCGGAGGTTCAGTTGAGGTGGATGCTTTTAAATCTGAAGTGGTATCCGGATTATTTTGCACACGCATGTCTGGTGTTGTTTGATCTGTGTGCTCTGCCTGAACGGTTGCAGTACCTGGTTCCTCCAGGCCTTGAGTCTCCACTGTAGCCTCCTCAAACACTTCTGTCGAACCCTCTCCAAAGTCCTCTCCAATCTGAGGCAGTGGCAGAGGCTTATACAGTCTGGCACTGAGGCTCAGCTGGTAGAGGGTGCAGAGGAAAACCCCAGAGAGAAGAAACAGCACCCGGCTCAGCTGCAGTCTCTTCCGTCTCGTACAATACATTTTTCCCAAAGCAGTGTTGCTCTTTGCTATGTGGTATTAGGACGCATAAATAAGATTTGGCGGAGGACAAGTCCCGCTCTCTCCCAGGCAGACCAGGAGCCGACAGAATTTAAAACTGCAGCGGTCAGATTCATGTCACGTCCTCAGCTCATAAGAAAAACCCAACCTGTTGTAAATGAAATCAGAAAGAGCATGACATTTGGACAGGTGGCACATATGTAGTGTATGTTTGAACGCAACTGAACTGTTCGTGCAATACATTTCATTCATAAGCTGTTAATCTGTTTACATATGGGTGGTTTTCAAAGGAAGGGAACATTTGAATGCAATGAAAGGGAAGGGCAAACATTAAGCTGAGGCAAGACATAGATGCGCAAAAACTGGATGATACCTCAAATTAAAATGTCATATGATAAGAATGATCATCAATTAAAAAGAGCACAAATAAAGCAAGGAATTGTGATCATGATCCAAACTTACCATAGACTTATTATTTTGCAGGCAGGGGTGCAAAATTCTTTAAAAGCAGATTTTCTCAGCTGGATATTGTGGTACAAGTAAAAGTCCGCTTGCCAGGGTCCACGGTGTTATATAGGACGCAGGACGCAAGTCTTCACAATGGATCAGCATAATACCCTAATACCTGTAGTCTTCTAAGAGGATTATGTGCATTGTCTCACTCTCACTTTATCATGAGCTAGCATAGAAATATTTTATTGGAATAAAAGGAAAGTGATGCTTTTACGATCGTTAGCATTTAAATCCATTCCACATACATAATTATAATAATGCATTATTTTCTATACAGCACGTTGCAAGGTACTCAAAGGCACTTTACAAGATTAAAAACAACAACCGGAAACAAACAATTATTAAAATAAAAAATAAAATAAATGAAATTGCGCAAAAATTTAATATAAATATTATATATATATATATATATATATATATATATATATTGTTCACAAATTAAAAGCAGGTGAGGATGGAAGATGACACCAAAGTAATGGATGTGTGTGGAGGCAGGAACAGGTGAGGTAGAAGTTGTGGCAGGATTTGTTGATTGATTTGGGGCCGATGACGAGGATTTCCGATTCGTCGCTGTTGAGTTTAAGAAAGTCGGCTTGCATCCAGGTCGAAGTTGTGGCCATGTTGGCCCACGTATGATGTGACTAAGGGGTAGCATGTACAGGATGAAGACGAGGGGGCTGAACACAGGACCTTGGTCGAGTAGTATGAGGATGTTAAGGGATTTGAAATGTTCATGGGTTTGAGAAGTGTGTTTATTGTGGACAAGAAGACCTTGGGGTTAGCAGAACTGGGGCCAGAGTAATAAGTGGAGCGTGCCACATTGAGAGACTTAATATTATATTTGGGGGGTGGTTTGATTGAGTGTAAAGTAGTCCAGGGGTTTTTGACAGCCTGCAGCAAGACAGAGAATATTAAGATTATTGTCTGATTAATTCATTGAGGATGAGGCTTTTGTTGCTAAGTCACCGGTTGTTGAACAGTGCACGTTTCATGCAGTATTCTGATTGGTTGGGAAGATTTGTGTCGGCTTCCGAGGACGCCGCTGTGCGTCCATGATGTGTCCACAGAGACCGGATGGAGTTGACGGACAGCAAGGGGAATGCGCACCTGCGATAATGCTCTGGGGTGGCAGAGTCGAGGAAGAGGGGCGTGTGTGTGCGTGCCACCGGTAAATCACGTCAGTCACGTGGATAGGATTGCACAGCGTGCTGCAGATTGGCGGCTAGCATGTGGCTAACGTGCTTAATTTGGTGGGTGCCTTCGCTCTTAAAAAAGACAACCGTTCCTAAAAAAAATACAATTGTCTTTTGAGGTGTAGGGGAGGAGTGCCCCCCGGTGGAGCAGCGACCGAGGAACGGGGCATCAGCCGCAGGACGGTGAGCCGTGACGTCACGGATATGTTCGCCGGCTGTGTGTGTTTGTGCGGGGACGACAAAGGTTGTGTCCATGCGCTTCTCGGCTCCCTGGATTTGGTGGAGCGTGGAAATTCCTCTTTCGAGTTCTGCGACCTTCTCGAGCGGGCGGGCTCAGCCGATAGAGTCGGATGGAGAGGTGAGTGTTTGGGAGGGCAATGAGGGCAGACGTGTTGATGTGTACAGTGTCAACACGCGCTGTGAACGACAGGCTTTTTTTGAAAGACACACTAATCTATGACGTTTTGGTCAAATCTTTGGCAAAATTCAAAAATATTTTATTTCTTCCCTTTAAACACTTTTCTTAACTACAGTCATAAATATGAGCGTTCTGCATGTTTTATGCATGTTTTTCATTTTTTTTTATTTTTTGACATTTTTGCCATTTTTGGAAAGCATACTATACTATGACGTTTTGGTCAAATTTTGGGCAAAATTCAATATTTTTTTATTTTTTTCACTTTTTTCATTTTTCTTAATCCTAGTCATAAATATTAGTGTTTTCATGTTTTTTTTGTTTTTTTGGAATTTTTGGACGACATAGTATACTATGACGTTTTGATCAAATTTTGGTCGAATTTCAAAAATATTAAATTTGTTCCCTTTAAACACTTTTTTTAACTACAGTCATAAATATAAGCGTTCTGCATGTTTTTATGCATGTTTTCAGGTTTTTTAAATTTTTTAATGTTTTGACATTTTTGGAATTTTTGGACGACATACTATACTATGACGTTTTGGTCAAATTTTGGAAAAAATTAAATTAAAAAAGAAATTTAAACTTTTGTCACTTTTCTTAACCTCAGTCATAAATATGAGCGTTCTGCATGTTTTTATGCATGTTTTCGTGTATTTTAATTTTTTTGACTTTTTTGACATTTTCGGACGACATACTATACTGACGTTTTGGTAAAATTTTGGACAAAATTCAAAATTATATATTTTTTCCCTTTTATCATTTTTCTTAACTACAGTCATAAATATGAGTGTTCTGCATGTTTTCAAGTTTTTTAAATTTTAAATTTTTTGACATTTTTGGCATTTTTGGACAGCATTCTATACTATGACGTTTTTTGTCAAATATTGGACAAAATTTAAATAAAATTAAAACTTCAACTTCTGTCACTTTTCTTAACCTCAGTCATAAATATGAGCGTTCTGCATGTTTTTATGCATGTTTTCAATTTTCTTTTCATTTTTTGACTTTTTTGACATTTTCGGACAGCATACTATACTATGACGTTTTTGGTCAAATTTTGGATGACATACAAACATTTTTTTCACTTTTTTCACCTTTCTTCACCTCAGTCACATATTTAAGCATTTTGCATGTTTTAATGCATGTTTTTTAAAAAAACAATTTTTTTTTGACATTTTTGACTTTTTGGACGACAAACTATACTATGATGTTTTTGGTCAAATTTTGGAGGACATACAATTTTTTATTTTCATTTCACTTTTTTCACTTTTCTTCACCTCAGTCATATATTTAAGCATTTTGCATGTTTAATGCATGCTTTCCAAAAAATTTCATTTTCTGACATTTTTGACTTTTTCGACGACATACTATACTATGACGTTTTTGGTCAAATTTTGGAGGACATACAATTTTTTATTTTCATTTCACTTTTTTCATTTTTCTTCACCTCAGTCATATATTTAAGCATTTTGCATGTTTTAATGCATGCTTTCAATTTTTTATTTATTTTTTTGACATTTTTGATATTTTGGACGACATACTATATTATGACGTTTTTTCCCAAATTTTGGATGACATACAATTTTTTTTTTTTTTTCACTTTTTTTCACCTTTCTTCACCTCAATCATATATTTAAGCATTTTGCATGTTTTAATGCATGCTTTAAATTTTTTTTTTTTTTTAATTTTCGGACAGCATACTATACTATGACGTTTTTGGTCAAATTTTGGATGACGTACAATTTTTTATTTTCATTTCACTTTTTTCATTTTTCTTCACCTCAGGTATATATTTAAGCATTTTGCATGTTTTAATGCATGCTTTCATACTATACTATGACGTTTTTGGTAAAATTTTGGAGGACATACAAAATTATTTTTTTTCTTCACTTTTTTCACCTTTCTTCACCTCAGTCATATATTTAAGCATTTTGCATGTTTTAATGCATGTTTTCATTTTTTTTTTGACATTTTTGACATTTTGGACGACATACTATACTATGACGTTTT
>JAFBJU010000598.1:390940-435987 GCA_016785305.1 Colistium nudipinnis
CTTTTTTCACTTTTCTTCACCTCAGTCATAAATTTGAGCGTTTTATATGTTTTATGCATGTTTCCACGTTTTTTACGTTTTTTGACTTTTTGACATTTTTGGACGACATGCTATACTATGACGTTTTTTGGTCAAATTTGCGACGAAAACAAAAAAATGATTTTTTCCTTTTTTCCCTTTTCTTCACCTCAGTCATAAATTTGAGCGTTTTATATGTTTTATGCATGTTTCCACGTTTTTTACGTTTTTTGACTTTTTGACATTTTTGGACGACATGCTATACTATGACGTTTTTTGGTCAAATTTGCGACGAAAACAAAAAAAAGATTTTTTCCTTTTTTCACTTTTCTTCACCTCAGTCATAAATTTGAGCGTTTTTCATATTTTATGCATGTCTCCACTTTTTTCAGTTTTTGACATTTTCGACATTTTTGGACGACATGCTATACTATGACGTGTTGGTTAAATTTTCGACGAAATACTTTTTTTTTTTTCCCTTTTCTTCACCTCATTTATATATATGAGCGTTTTGCATATTTTTATGCATGTTTCTGACTTTTTTTTTTTTTTTTTTTTTTTGACATTTTTGGACGACATGCTATACTATGACGTTTTTGGTCAAACAACAAAATACAAAAAAAAAATGTTTTTCTCTTTTCTTCACCTCAGTCATATATATGAGCGTTTTGTATGTTTTAATGCATGTTTTGAATTTTTTGACATTTTTGATATTTTCGGACGACATGCTTTACTATGACGATTGCGGTCAAATTTTTGACGAAATAAAAAAAAAGTGTTTTTTTACTTTTTTCACTTTTCTTCACCTCAGTCATAAATTTGAGCTTTTTTCATATTTTTACGCATGTTTACAACTTTTTTTCATTTATTGAATTATTTGACATTTTCGGACGACATGCTATACTATGACGTTTGCGGTCAAATTTTTGACTAAATCAAAAAAAATTGTTTTTTTACTTTTTCCCTTTTCTTCACCTCAGTCATAAATTTGAGCGTTTTGCATATTTTTATGCATGTTTCCAACTTTTTTTCATTTTTTGACTTTTTTGACATTTTTGGACGACATGTTATATTATGACATTTTTGGTCAAATTTTCGACGAAATCCCCAAAAAGTTTTTTTTTACTTTTTTCACTTTTCTTCCCCTCAGTCATAAATTTTAGCGTTTTGCATATTTTTATGCATGTTTCCAACTTTTTTTCATTTTTTGACTTTTTTGACAATTTTTGACAATTTTTGACGACATGCTATGCTGTGACGTAATTGGTCAAATTTTCAACGAAATTCAAAAAAAGTTTTTTTTTTACTTTTTTCACTTTTCTTCACCTCAGTCATATATATGAGCGTTTTTCATATTCTTATGCATGTTTCCAACTTTTTTTCATTTTTTGACTTTTTTGACATTTTTGGACGACATGTTATATTATGACATTTTTGGTCAAATTTTCGACGAAATCCCCAAAAAGTTTTTTTTAAACTTTTTTCCCTTTTCTTCACCTCAGTCATATATATGAGCGTTTTGTATGTTTTATGCATGTTTCCACGTTTTTTACGTTTTTAACTTTTTTTGCCATTTTCGGACGACATGCTATATTATGATGTTTGTGGTCAAATTTTCGACGAAATACTTAAAATATCTTTTTTCACTTTTCTTCACCTCAGTCATATATTTGAGCGTTTTGCATCTTTAATGCATTTTTCCAATTTTTTTTCAATATCTAACTTGTTTTGGAGGACAAACTGACAAAAATGACAAAACATTTATTAAAAGATGCAAAATGCTCAAATATATGACTTAGGTGAAAAAGTTAAAAAAGTGATTTTTGGTTTTTTTAACATCATCCAAAAGTTTTCTAAAAACTTGATTGTATGTCGTCCAAAAATGTCAAAAAACTGAGAATATGCATTAAAATATGCAATTCGCTGAAATATGTGACTGAGGTGAAGAAAAGTGAAAAAAAAAAAGCTTATCAACATCAGAAATGTGACAGCATCCCTATGCCATCTGAACTGCACAAATATGAAACATTTCCAGTAACCTCAAAAAGTTATAAATATCAGCTATGAGAAAAATGTCAAAAATTTAAATAAGCATCTAAAATTGACACAAAAAAATGGTGAATAACGTTACGGTATAGCATGTCTCCTTTTTGCGGTGCCAAAGTTCTGGAGAACCGGTCAACGTTGCCTTTGAAATAACAAAACATTTGAAACCAGGAAAACCAAAATATACCAGAGAAATGACCAATTCTCTACTATGGTTCAGATTTATTTTATTGATATTTTTCATATACAATATACTATATGTATTTATAGTGTGTACACGAATAGCTTCCATTGAAAACTAAAAGGTCATTGTGCGCCATTTTTACAGCCACGAAGACGCGTCAGGAGGGAATGAATGAATATAGGCTTATTTTCATAAATGCATAAAAATACATCCTCTGATTTGTGGAGAGAATTTGTCCAAAAGCAAAAAAAGGAAAGATCAAATATTTACAATTATAAAATGCGTGAGTGAACGATGTCACGGATGTGCTTCGAGTTCCCTTTATCAATGCAAATAAACCCTGGGCGGCCATTTTGAAAACATTGTGCTGCTGGTGTGGCTTTGTCTTTCAGTTCCACAAAAGCTCCCATCCATGAATGACACCGTTTGTTTTTCAGTGTCACATGAACAAATTCATGACAGATACTGTAAACGTGTTATATTGAGATTGGGACTGGGCAAGAAAACATTAGACACCGAATTCCTCTCCAGGGGCCGAACAGGCGGCAAACAGACGATTCCATGAATCACAGCGTTCTACCAGAGCGATAATACTGAAGAAGCGTTGTCTCCCTAAAAAAGAACATCCGTCTCCATGACGACACACGGAAGAACGCAAAGACAAAAGCGTTCTCCATCCACAGAAATCTGGACAAACAACAAAAGATCCAAAATGACCTTTTACATTTTAACACCAACCGACGGACGCAGGTCGGGTTTTGTACGATTAAAACAATTTGTACAACGGAAGTGTCTCTTTCACACAAACATCTGTCCATTGAGACACACACACGCACACACACTAAACAAGCCTGTTGTTCTAGCCTATTTTATTTTTAACACAACTTGATTTTTGGCTTAAAAACTTGGTTTGAAGCTCTGCTCCTCGCTTCACACTCGGCCACAGAACGAGATGGTGAGTGTGCAAAGTTCATAATATAAAATATATAAAATAATAGAATCACAAAGAGAAATGGGCCTTAAAGCGACAGTGTGCAGCTGTGTTACCTCTGAGGAAAGTCTATGCTGCTTCTCTGTTCACAGACCCACAACAACAACCGTCCCGCAAACCGAAGCCGAGAACAAAACCTTTCTAAAGCAGCTCATGCTCAGAGGAAACGAAAAGAAGATCACAGTGACGTCGCACAATCCTCCGAGTGGGACCGAATCACTTGGAAACCAAAACACTGATTATTTCTTCGGTCGTTGTTCCAGAACATTTTGAATCGCCGGGTTAGCCGCACAAAGCCATCCTTAACACGTGGATAAGTTGACGACGTGTCACCAAAGAAATATAATCTCGGTGCAAAGAGGAGACCATAGAAAACCCTCCTTCTGTCACTAAAACCAACAGGAACAAAAAGCTTTTATTTTGAAGGGGAATAAAGACACCTTGATTGTCTGACAGGGGACAGGTCAGGTGACCCTCGTCCAATCGGAATCTCCGATCTCACGTTGAAACCACGACCTGCCCGTCGCTCCGTGCTCAGGCACAACGATGAGTCAAAGTACAAAACTGTACAAAACTGCGGCAGTGAAAGCACCGCGACCTCTGACCCCCCCCATGCCTCTGTGAAGGTCAAGTCCACTCATGCTGAAGCTTTACAATCATTTCCACCTGAGACACACAACCACACCGAGCGATACGTCATGTCCCGTCCCCTGCAGCCTCAGCCCAGGCTCCGCCCCCTCACCTGTCTTCTTCATATGTCCACCCACAGTTCACTGCTCAGATTCTGGAATGAAACGTTAACACGCGAGTGACGTCATCGTCACAATATTAATACGGATATGACGTAAAACAGGAGATATGGACCTAGGGGTGAACCCTGACCCCAACAACAATCGTTCATATCTTACGATATAATCAAAAGCGAGAGTTGACCGATGAGATCACGATGATCACTGAGTGGAAGAATCTCAAGAGTAGTCCGAGGTGGAAACGATTTCTGCTGGTTTCATGGGAACAAGCGAACCCTGCAGACTGAGGACCACCGTCAACACAAGACTACCCTTCCGCCAGCCTTGGACAAACTGCACGTTGGTCTTTCAAGTCTGTCCAGTTTCTTCTAGAAATATAGAAAAGTCTAAATGACTCGACTGAAACCTTCAGTGACTGAATCTCACCTGGCTTTTGTTCGTATTTACACTTCCGTTGAATTCATCTTGAATGAAAGCCCCCTTCATTGGTTGGTGAAGTGCTCTGAATCCAGAGACGACCGTTAGTTACCTTCTGTCCATGGATCAGCTTTGATGTCGGGGTCCTCAAACACATCGTCTGTCCTATCCGTCTCTGTAAGACCACAGCTCCCATTTCCACACAGCCGGTGTCCCCCGACTTCAGTCCTGCAGTCCTCTGTGGACTGGAACAGGGTTTGAGGGAGAGCCCCGTGTTCTGCTCATGAACCCTAGTTCTCTGAGGAGACGCAGTGCCTTTCTGTCCAACGTTAGTCCAACGCTGGGTTTAAAGAGCCAACCAGCTGATTGAGCAGAAACCATAACAAAGCTGAGCTGAGAGTTAACAAATGTCAGACAAGTCTCCTGTGGTTCCTCTGTCTATCAAATGAGGTCACAGGAAGAGGCGGGACTTACAGAGACGCTGGCAGATGGTTCAAACAGAAAGAAGGTGCAATGAGGATTTCCCTGATCTCCAAGTTTAGTGTCCGGGGTGCTGGTGGGAGCTGAAGGGGGCGAAGGAGGGGGGCGGCGAGTGGGACAGAGGGCTGGACTGAGGACTGACAGCAGGTGGAGAGTCGGTCGTCGACTGAGAGACGCTGAGGACCAGGAGGAAGGAGTTAATACATTGGGTTTTATATGCCATGTGTGCGTGTGTTTCAGGTAAGCTCACCTGACCGTGTAGCTGCTGCCCCGTTGGGCGGGGTCTGTGATCCCGGCAACAAACAGCTTCTTTGGGGGTCCATCAGACTCGACACCACCTGGTTAACGAAGGGTCACAGATTGATTCACAGGCCACATCAGAGAAATGCTCAAAGATGAAATCTGACCATTCATTTCTTCAAAAATACAGAATATAAAGACAACATCGTAAAACAGAATACACGCTAAATACTGCGAGTTTGGATTACCTTTCCTCTTCAATGGAGTCAATGCAGGCCATCGGACGGTGGCACTGACTGCAGGTCTGTGGGTCAGTCAACGCAACACGTGAAAAAAACAGATAGGCGCAGCTGGCATCAAACACAGCGAGATACAGTACCTGAACCTCCGAGTGGGACTAGGGGACGAGTTTGGTGTGACGCCGCTGTCCTGCGACGGAAACCACTGAAAAAGAAAAGAGGTGGATTCAGGGTGGAACCTGGAGCTCTACAACCTCGAAATGATCTCTGTGAGCAGAGAGTAAACGGGTTTGTGGAGATGCTCACCCCTGACGTGCGGTCGCGCCACTGGCTGACTGGAGGAGCTGGTATCAGACTGGAAGCACTGGGACACGAGGGGGGGGGGGGTTAATTACACTTGGTTTAAAGTTGGAACAGGGAGAAGAATTATGTTTGAAGTTTGTACCTGAGTCTCTGCAGACTCCCTCTTAGCGTCATCTCCATGTTCTCCTCCTGTGGTGCAATCAACAAAGATCTTAGATTAAATAAAGACCATCAATACATATGAAACGCAACATATCCAACTATTTATCAAATAATACAAATTTTTAGCAAATTTAAGTACGAAATAGATAAAAAAAAAGATATGATCATTAAATCATTTCAATATTGTATCCGACACAGATGATGCTAGGAATCTGTTCTTATAAAGTGTCCCCTGTGGGACGTGAACTCTGTCCTCACCGGTCTCTTCTGGTCGAGTCTGTCTCCACTCAGAGAGAAAGGAGAGAGAGGGACGAGCTGGAGGATGACGACAGGAAGGAAGACAGTCAAGAAGAAAACAAAACAAGGAGTTAAAACAGGAGCACACCACTACAACCCTCTGACAAACCTTCAGGTTCTTACAATGAAGTTGAGAACAGCGCACCACACAGTGGAACCAGAACAAACCTTCTGACTGACACTGACCTGTGATGGACAGCTGGGGTTGATGGACACACTGCTGCGCCTGTACCGAGCCGAGGACACAGGACTGAAGACAGTCATCCCGTCGCTGAGATACACAAACAGTCAGAGACACAACTCACCACACAAAATCCCGTGTGTTAAGTTTGTCACTTGAAGATACAATATCTTATATCGAGAAAAATCATATTTAATGTGTATTCTTTTTCAGTATAACATGCTTTTACGTGCCATTTCTTTCATTCCATTTTAAAAGTTGTATTTAAAGGTAATATGTGTGTTGTAGTACCACTCACCTGACACTGGTGATCATGGGGGCGCTGTTCGACCTGCGGAGCGCCCCGCCCCCAGCCCCTCCAGCTGCGCCTGCGCACTGGTCCACCTCCATCCGCTCCATAGTTCGGTCCGCGGGCCCGGCTGGGCCGGCCTCCGACCCTCTGAGGGCGGCGGTGGGCTCTACTCGAGCCCGGTGGAAGCCTGACCCGCAGGCCTCACGAGCAGCAATCGCGGAGAGTCCGAGTCAGCGGGCTGAACCGCGGGGCCGCCCGCCCTCTACCGCATCTCCCCCGGGGAAAACACGCAGTGTCAGCGCGGGTCTCTCCCGCACTTACAATACTCCAACGCAAATCCAACGGCGGCGCAAGTCCAATAAAAAAACACGGAGTAAAAAAGCCTCCGCACCGGGGGAAGTTAAAGCATCCGGTGAGACGTCACCGACGGTCCAGACTCCTCCGGGAAACTTGTGCCTGCACCGTGACAGCGCCGCTGGGGTTAGCTCCGTGCTAGCCTCCGCTCCGCGAGGCAGGAAACCGCGGAGCAGCCACCAGAGACGGTCGCGGTCGGAGCGGTCTCAGCCCGCGACCAGAGCCGGTGCGACGGTGCCCGGACACACGGAGCAGAGCCCCGGGAGAAGCGCGGAGTCACCGGACATGAAGAGTTAGAAAGATCCGTCAGCTCGGTCCAATCCACAGGAAACACGTGAAGAAACGGCGCCGCCGCGTGGCCGCAGCAAGAACTGCCGCGGAGCCCTGTTTATCAATGAGAGGGAGGAGGCTCCACCCTCCGTTACGTTCATATTTATCGTATCTCTTATATTCACTGAAAGGATGGAGGGGCCTGAGGGGCGAACTTTGGCCACCACACAAACGCAACAAAGAGACACACACACAAAAGGTTTCCATACCATAAAGGACACATTCTATCAAAAGGTTTTGAAACCAGCTCAACTTTTTGGAGATGAACGTCTCTCTTTAACAGGGATGGTGGGTTGGAAGGATCCCCATCAATTCATGAACTGAAGAGTAGAAAAATATATTCCTCAAAGTCTCAAAATCACTTGAGCTGAGAAAAAAATCAAAGTTCACCGAAATTCCACATAAAATCCGCACAAATTCTCCCAACTGGAATATCATTGGAATATAATAGAAAGCCGCACCAGGAAGTTGAGGGAATATTGTTGGAATAACGCTGGAATGTTGTTGGAGCGCTGTGGCGTTTCCTTTGTTGTTGTGGGTCCTCCAACTGCTTGAAGTCGTCATCTCCCAAAAATGGTGAAACAGGACACCCGGAGGCTCGACCTTTAACCTCTTCACCGCCTCCAGATGGATCCAGACTGCAATACGTGTGTCTGGGATCTGTCAGGAACATTTACTAGTAATCATCATAAACATAACACAACCAATGTAATCACGAATGAAAAGACCTTTTTTCTTCTTTTTTTCCCCCACAGTTTCTCCTAAAAAAAGACATTTAGCCAAGCCTGCTGCTCACCACTTGATTTGCATCAACTTTGATCCTGAGATTCAGTTTTAGATTTTTTTGATGAAAAGTGGGTTGGATTTTGTTTGTGTTGCTCATTTAAACACTTTTATCCCTGGTAGTAGTAAATAAGTTGATTTTATGTAAAGCGTCTTTGAGCTGACAAATAAAAAATAAATGAAAAAAATACAAGTGGGCATGATGAAGACTTCGAAGTCAAGAACTATATATGAGCAGTTCCCTCTGGGGGGTCACGGAGTAACATCCGGGAACTTTAACCATAGCCAGTAGCCTAAGCTCCGGGCCCCCGTAGCTCAGTGCTCCGTCCCTCCGCTGGCCGGGGCCGGGAGGTCCCGGAGCGGAAGGGGGAGGAGGGTCGGTCCCTCCTTCCTTCACCCTCCGCGACTCTTCCTTTTTTCTCCGCCTCGCTGAACCCTGTTTGTCCGGATGTTTCCGTGACGCGGCTCCGTCCGGGCCGCGGAGCTCCGCGGCATCCGCGGCATCCGCGGCCGCCCGGAGACGTCTGTGGGCGGCCACGAAGCTCCGAGGAGTCCCGCTGCTGGTAAACGAGTGCAGCCAGAAGGAAGGAGCCCGCGAGGCGGACACCGGAGCCCCGAGAGGCCGCGGAGACTTTGCAGAACTCCACCGGAGCGGAAAAGTTTGTGTTTGTTCAACTTTATGATCAAAAGAAAAGTTGAACAACGAAATCATTGAATTATTACCGATTTATTCAAGCAGAGGTTGTGCTGAAGTCTCTTTTGTCTTCATTTCTTCGTTAGATCTTAATGTTCAAGATGTTTTCACCAAGTTTCCTTTCCTACTTTATTCAGTTAAGACGTTTTTCTGTAGCAAGAGTGAAGGTTACTCTTCGATTCCAGCTGATGGAGGGGCAGAAAGAGACAAACGAGGAAGAGCATGTCCCAGCTGCGTCCTCTGAGGACCAGCAACTTCCCATCATGCACTGGGACGACCTGAGCCAGCGCATAGACGAGTTAGAGAAGCAGGAGAGGAGGGCAAAGGTCAGACACGAAGACACGCCACCACCACAAAGAAACAGAGAGACGCCTACAACGGAAGTGAGAGCGCCGGCGTCGGTTGCCATGGCGCCGGCCTGGACTCACTGACGGTGTCTCTGTGTTTCCTGTTGTGCTGCAGAGGGGGGCGGGGCTTCAGATGGACGTCTGGGAGGAGGAAGACCACTCCAGGAGGCGTCGGGCCACGTCCGCCACGTCACGGTGAGTGAAGAGGATGAAACCGATGATGAATATCGATTGCTATTTTTAGCGTCCGCTCTTGGATTAAGTTGAAATCTGCTCTGTTGGCAGGTTCCACAGAAACCTGCAGCTCTGCTTCACCAACAACGCAGACAGTGACGAGGAGGAGCAAGGGAAACACACAAAGGTCGTTCCCCTTGTCCGGCTGCGGGCGGGAAAACCTCCGGGACACTCAGGCCAGGGGGGCGGGGCCTGGGCGGGACGTAGACTGTCCCGGAGGTTTTCTGCCGCGTCCTGGGACGTTCTCCGGCAGGACGAGTTGTGGACAATGACTTCATTCATTCCATCTTTGGTGGATCACACCCAACATTGCACACGTGTGACCTCTGACCCCTCCATCAGGTTTCCATGGGAACAGGGAGCGTCTCTCCCGGGCTGAAACAGGAAGTGGCGTCTGCTCTGCGGACGCTGAGAGACGAACTGCTGGCAGAAGAGAGGGAAAAGGAGGTGAAGAGAGAAAATGACAAAATCAGTGACGGAGATGATCCTAAATCCAAACTTCTCAGTTTCAGAGAAAAATCTCTGTGTGTGTGTGTGTGTTGCAGTGTCTGACCAGCAGTTGTGTTGCCAAACGGAAACATCTGGAGCGCTGGGAGCTGCAGGAGTGTTCGGTGCAGCAGCTCAACAGCATGAGAGCATCACTACAACAGGATGTATATGGTACACACATACGCACGCACGCACACACAGACACACAATGACAACACACACATATCTGAAGTCTCCTGGGTTCTTGCAGCTCTCAGCTCGGAGCTGGTGTCCCACCTGTTGGTTCGGGACCAGCTGAGGACGAAGCAGGACGCCATGCTGCTGGACGTCCAGGACCTGACCTAACACCAGGACCGCGCGGGACCGCCTACACAAACCAGCCCTTCACGTTTCCCCCACACCTACGTGTGCCTGGTCCACCAGGGACCAGGTTGGGCTGGAGCCCAGGAGGCGTCTACCTCCAGAGAGCGTTAGCCAACATGCTAACGCTGGAAATGACCAACGAGCGTCACGTGACCTCTCGGGTGTTGACCGGAAGCAGCTGGTGGCTTAGGAACAGTGAGAAGTCAGAGCAGTGATTTTGTTGGAACCGTCACCGACAGGAAGTGTGACAGAGAACCAATTGGGACGGGGACGTCGTTAACCAAAGTCCGGAGTGTGTCCAAAAGTGGAAAACCATGGATTCAGGAGAGTTTCGATGAGAAAATTCAAATTTTACAGAAAAAAAAAGTATTTACCGACATGGATAGGTACTGGTCCTGGTCTGGGGCGTCCCGGATCGCCAGTCCAGGATCTTCGAGAGACGGATTCGTTCTCCACTGTCTCCTTTGTCAATCAAACGTCGGCTTTCTACTATAATCAATCACCGATCAATACCCTTAAAAGTTTGACCTCATTTTAAACGTCCCTCCTCCAATCAAACAGTAGGACTTGATTGACGCTGTCAACCAAACATCAGTGACAGTGTTGGCGAAATCTTCACTCACGCAATAGACACAAACGCGGTTTCTCCAGATTTCATTCAAAGTCCAGACGCCGTTTCAAAAGGGCTGATGTTCCCCATTTCATCTTATTTAAGGTTTATTGTGTATTTGACATTAGCGTGTTAATATAAGAAGGGAACGTCTTACGGGAAATAGCTTAAAGGGGAATTTCACCAAAACGCCTTTTCAATAAATGTCACTACCGAGCAAATTCTGGACAAAAGAAAATATTTATCACTGATCACAAAGCAAAAAACCTGAATGTTTTGGTGACATTTCTCTTGCGGTACAGGCAGCGAGTTTTTCAATGAAAGGGAATAATCCACTTTTTACGTGACAATGTTCGTCGTGTGTCTTTTGATATTTAGCCAATTTAAACCACTGATCATTTATTTTCTAACATTGATCTGTGATCAGAAGTTGAATGTACTGTAAAGGAAGTTTTTTTCACATATATATTTTAAAGTCATTATCATGGGGTCAGATTTTCTGTCCTGTAATGAACACATGGTTGGGTATTTCTCTGTGACTTTCCACAGATGGTATTAAAAATACAAATATATTCAATAAAAATCTATTGGTGGGCGTCATCCTTCATTTCCAAATACATTTGAAGGCTTTGAGGCAAACATGGAAGGTGTATTATTACATTATTATTTTTCACATTATATTATATTTTTGGGGTTTCAGGGAATAAAATGTTTTGATTCAAAGAATCAAATTAAAATCATTTTTTGAATAAATATGGGATAAGAAAATTTGGCTCTTTACACAAACTAAATATAGACTAAAGCAGTTTAAAAAAAACACCATTTTGAAAATAAAGTGCAGTGTTTCGACTCCCCATCGTACTGTTTGATACAGACCATAATAATCTGAAGCGGACCCTGGCGCTCGGAGGGATTCAACAGGGTGTATGGGTCCTTGTCCCCCGCCCTGCGTGTGTTGGCGTGTTTGATTACACTCCACACGCCTTCCGTGTTCAAAGCTGCGTGACGTCAGAGACACAGATGTTGACCAATCAGAGAGGATGGCCACGATGGAGAGAACAGGAGGAGGAGGAGCCAGGGGACTCTAATGAACGCGTCAGAGGAGGACGGAGGCTGAGGTGAGTGGTTCGTCAAACCTCTGAGTCAACACCGTTTAGCCACTGAAACCGATTCAGAAGGTCTCCTCAGGAGCATTTTTGCTGACGTTGAGTTCCACAAGTTAATGTTTTGACCGATTGTTGTTGTTTAAAATGGATGACAATTGATCGCAGGCTATTGTGGTTTCAGCAGAGACCAGGCAAAGTCCGGGAAAGAGGTTCGACTGCGGATTTGATCCATGGAGACCCATGTTAAGGTCTTGATGATGATTGGAATTGTTTTTCTTCCAGAGCCAGCGTGTCCTGGTCCTCCCCTGCAGTCCCTGGATTGAGTTTCAGTCCTGCAGTTCTGACTCAATGAACGCTGATCAATTATTTACAGAGCAGCTGAAGGTCAGAGGAGAAACGCCGCCGCCAGACCAGGACCAGGAGCACAGCTGGAGGTAGGACCGGCTGCGAAACAACTACTTGGTTTAGTTCAGGGGATGAAAACCATTGACTGGGAAAAAGCTGAAGAAACTAAAGGACGAGATGGTGTCCTGAAGGGTATTTTGGATTCAATCTAGAGGCCCAGTGAGACTAGGATGAGGTGAATATGCGGATTATTCATTCCTGTCCAACTTCTCCAGGATGATTCGGCAGCCATCTTTGTTACAGCTGTTGACTCATTCATATTTAACATGAAAGATTGTACAATCTGCTGCTTTTTAAGCCAAAATGCAATGCTGCCATTCACCATTTATTCCGTCCATGATAATTAACAAAACTCATTGCAATAAATAGAAATGACTAATTATTAATTGCGTATTTGTGGAAAGGATCATATGACTGATACAGATATAATTGCTTGTGAAATAAATGAGGGCCGATAGGGATAATACACTTTATATTGATTTCATGGACGTGTTAAAGTCCAACACTGGTATCTCGGCGCTGGGAGCTTTCCGGAAAGCTTCGTCAATGATCGACGGCCTAATTGAGCGAAACATGTTCTTCATCAGCAGAACGCCGGCGCTACATTCTGAACCAGCTAATGAACACGTGTTTTTCGTTCCTCTCCACAGCAACTCAGACATGGATCAGTCCACGGCCACAGGCCCACAGACGGACCAGAGGACGGACACGTGAAGGAAACCTGGAGGTCAAGGAAACCTGGAGGAGAGGCGTGGGGAACCTGCACTGATCCAGAGGTTCATCATGGGACTGAATCCAGAGTCCAGCTTCGACCCAGATGTCACGTTGGCGGCATCCAACCATCAACCCAACACGTCTGTGGGTCCGCCCACTTCCTCCGCCCCCCCGTCTTCCTGCAGCATCGATGAATCCTATAAATACGTCTTTCTGCCCGTCTGCTACTCGCTGACCTTCGTCTTCAGCCTAACCCTGAACTCGGTGGTGCTGCTGCGCGCCTGCTGCCGTCCCGCAGGGCAGCGCTGGAACACGTCTCTGATCTACATGGTGAACCTGGCCAGCACAGACTTGATGTACGGCCTGTCGCTGCCCTTCCTGGTGGCCAGCTACGTGCTGCGGGACAGCTGGGTGTTCGGAGACTTCATGTGTCGCCTCGTACGCTTCCTGTTCTACTTCAACCTGTACTGCTCCATCTTCTTCCTCACCTGCATCTCTGTGCACAGGTACGACGCTCCGCCAACAACCGAAGGACCAACAGGAAGCTTCCTTCCGCACCACTGATTTTGGTTTCATTTCATTCTTATCACAGCTGCAGTTTTTAACCAACCAGTGTTTTGGGGCATTGTGTTGTGTTGAGACTGTAAATTGTTCCTTTACAAAACCACCAAACCTCCAAAAGTACTCAAATGACATGTCTCACTTGATTCGTCAGCTTTTCACCCCGTTAAACAACTTTATATTTGATGGATTTAGGCCTGGTTCTGGCTCTTTTTTTAACCTTTTAAATGTATGTATTTGGAGAGTGACCGGTGAACTCATTCACTTAAGCCTTTGTGTTTTCACAAGAACAATAATTAGAGACAGATGGGTACTCACCCGCGGTTGTCCTCTGCAGGTACCTGGGGATCTGCCATCCGATGAGGACCATCACTCTGGAGAGTAAGCGGGTGGTGAAGGGAACCTGTGCGTTGGTGTGGGTGGTGGTTTTCGTCCTCACCTGTCCCATCTTCAGGTTCGCCCAGACCGGATTCGTCAGGCGAGGAGTTCCTGCACCTGGTGGGACGACGGACGGTGGGAATGAGACAGCGGAACAGGACGGGTACGTGAACTGCTGGGATGACGCCATCGATAAGGAGTTTGCCGACTACGTCCCGTATGGAATCGTCCTCCACATGCTGGGCTTCTTCGTGCCCTTTGTCATCATCGCCTGGTGCTACTCTCAGGTGGTCAGGACGATATTTCGGACCCTGCGCTCTCCTCCCAGCTCCGTAGAGGGCGGCGAGGACTGCCCTGTGGAGGGCGGGGCCACAGAAGGCATCGGAGAGCGGGAACGAACCTCCGTCTCCATCTCCGGCTCGCAGTACTCACACTACATCCGTCGCCGGAGGAAATCCATCAGAACCATCGTGACCATCACCCTGCTGTTTGCGCTCTGCTTCCTGCCCTTCCACGTGACCCGGACGCTCTTCCTTCTGCTGCGGCGCGGCCAGCTCGGCGGGTGCTATGCCATGAAGGCCGTCTCCATCTGCTACAAGGTCACCCGGCCGCTGGCCTCCTGCAACGCCTGGCTCAATGCCCTCCTCTACTTCCTGACCGGGGACAACGGCGCCGCCTGCTGCTGGTCGGGAGAACACAGCGTCCGCCGGGATCCCCGGAGCGGCTCCCTCTGGTGGCCGCTGAAGATCCTGAAGAAGGAGGCGGCGGGGGAGGAGGAGCAGGAGGGGGCCGAGAAGGTGGAGAGAGAGGTGCGGATGGAAAATGAGTCCAAGTCTTCTAGGGTCATCTAGAGTTTTCCTTTCATAAATATTTTGGAGGTTTGATGGTCTTCTATGATCCCAAATATTCACCCAAAGACACATTGTCCTCTCAGCTCCCTCAATGTGTTGATGAACTCAAACGATGAATCCGTTGCCCGACTCCAATTAAGTTTTTTTTCGTAGCGTTGGTATACTGTATATATCCTCAGATAACGACCATTTTGTTTACAGCATCACACTCATTTGACTCTCACTGTAAATAATCTTAACCGATTTCGTTTTTTTGCCAATTATTCTGTTTTTTTTAGTTTCCATCTATTATAGAAAATATAATATTGAACAGCGTCCAGGAACAAAGTGACGTTTTCAGGTCCTCGAATGATTGTTTGCATAATAAAGAATTGATCGCGCTAGTGGACTGATCCAGAGGCCACACAACCGTCTGTAAACAAGGTGTAAATTACTCAACGTAAATACTCCTCCAGTCATTAGACAGGAAGTGGAGACCCTCTGACTCTGTTGATGTAATAGTTGCTGTTTTTAGCTCAGGTTTGTTTTTTGACTTGTTTATGTCCAGGTTTTTGCGTATTAAAGTCAGTGGTTGACCTCAGCCTTGTTCATGGTTGAGTCTCAATACGTTTTATAATGTAACTGGGATCACAGGAACCTCTTCATATGGGCGTATTTAGGGATAAATAAAACGTTTTCAGGGTTTTTAATGATTAATAATATATTCAAGTTCAATTGAACTTTTGCACCAAAAATGGAGAAATTTACTGAGGTTTCATTTCGTTTGTTGCACATATTGGAATGCTATTGACGAGACACTGTGTGTGGCCTTATGTCAATGAGGGACGAGGGAGACATCCAATCGATCAGTTACTAATGACAACTTTGATTCGAAAATTCTTCAGTCTTTGACATTTGAACGAGTGATTAATGATCTTTTTCTTCTTCAACAATGCCAACAGCGAACAGTTTCACAGGTATGTTTTTTTCAGGGTATTCTTTTTTTAAGCCTCATCGTTAGCGGCACATTTTTTGATCATCAGTTGGAAACCTCACAGGAGGCGATTCCGATTCATCATTTGGGGACCAGAAACGCGTGTGCGGGAAAATCATCCAATAGTTGAAGAGAACCTTCAGTCAGATGACAGGAAGCGAATCTTTCCGATGGATCAGCTCCCACCGGGAGTTGCTCACCACTCTGTAGTTGAGTCTCCTGTAGTCTTCGGGATGGATCTGTCTCTGTCTCCAGACCTCCTCGTAAAGGGAGCGTACGACCGGCGGCAGCGGCGTGAAGCCGGCTGCGTCCGCCAGCGTCCGGCAGTACTCCCACTGATCCCGCTCCATCACCAGCAGGTGGCGCCGCTCCACTCCACGCGACACCTTTTCCACAAGCTCCCGCCGGACCTCGTCCTCCATCTCGGTCCGGGACGGTAACGAGACGGAGCCGTCCAACACGGCCAGAGCGAACTGGACCTGGAGAGGAAGTGGATCCAGGAGGGATTCAACTTTGACGTCATCAGCGGCGTCTGATTTGAGTTTCATCACCTCAGCTCACCTGGCAGTGGAAGTTGGGGAAGGGGCAGATGATTTTGCAGATGCCGATGAAGAAAAGCGAGGGGAAGGCGGGCGGCATCATGAAGCGAAACAGAGGAGACACCGTGTGGTCCTGGACCTCCAGACCCAGCTGAGCCCCGTCCAGGAATGGATAGCAGAAGTTGTAACCGGTGCAGAACATCAGGACGTCAGGATGTCCCACAGAGCCATCCTGAAACAGGAAGTTCTCCTTTTAACATGAGCACTGAGGACGGATCAGAGGACTCGGGACAAGAGAGACACGAGACAGGAAGCGAAGTCAGGGTCTGGTCACCTGGAAGTGAACGCTGCCGTCGTCCTGGACCGCCTCCACCGGACTGGACTGTTCAATGCCAGAGGGGAGAGGGAAGGCGAGACGAGGACGGGCGTGGCTTAGAGTCACCTGGAGACACAAGGACACACGGGCGTGTGAAAGCTCCTGAGCCATAACAGAAAGTGACATAAGAGACGTGTCGATACCTGAGCTCCAGCTTTAGCCAGTTCGATGGAAATGTCCAATCCTGACGCTTTGGCTCCATAAAAACCACAACGTACTGACCAGAGAACATCTCCGGGTGCCTGTACGAGTGACTGTGGAGGACACGTCCTATAATAATAGCGAGGACACACGTTAGCTTAGCATGAAGACAGAAAACGGGACATACCTACCTTAACATGTTAAAAGCATGTACTGCACCTTTAAAGTTGTGTATCCCCGGTATGTTTGGGATGTGCGGGTCTGAGTAGTGTCTAAAAAAACATGAAACAAACATGTGGCGACCCCAAGTGGCCACAGGAGAAAAAAAAAACATGAATTATTATTATTATTTACGAAAGTGTGCTGAGTCCGATCGAAGAGTGACATCACAACCCGCCGTGATGTCATATCTCACCCCGAGCAGACAAACACAGAGTCGAACGTCTCCGTCTTCTGACGACCCGACGCGCCACATGATGTCACTTCCCATGCGGTTGTCTCCTTCCTGTCCCCCGTTGTCACAGCAACAGGTTTCACATTTTCCACCACAGTGTTAAACTGAATAGAGAAAAAGGCACATTTATTTATTTGATCAAGATGGAAAAAAATGAACTTGTTTAACATCTGACAAGGACATCAACTCTCCACACGTTTGTGGATGAATTCATCGTTTGATGTTCTGGTTGTGGACCATAACAGCAGATATTTGTAATGACATAAAATATGGTACAGGTACTGTATGTACGCAAGATCTTTTAAATCGATGTAAGCAGAGGGACAGTGGGGTCATGTGACTCACCCTGACGTGAGGCCGGACCTTGTGTCTATCACAGTAGCGCTCCAGGTACGCCTGGACCTCCTGATGAGGCAGGAAGCTGCGGAGCTGAGGATCGAAGGGGAAGTCTGGGAACATCATCACCTCCTTGGGAAGGTTGGTCCTGCGGGGAACACGGAAAAGACCTGATCCTTTATAACCGGCGTTCCCTCTCCTCTCGGTATCTCGTGTTTGGTCTCCACCACCTCCTGAAGGAACCTCTGGCTCTTTAGGTTCCTGGTCCCCCGTCCGTGTGATCCTGGAGCTCCGCTCCATCGCTCTCTCCTCACAGGATGGTGTGTGTGTGTGTGTGTGTTCATGGTGTTTAGGTCCAATCACAGATCTTTACATGTAGAGTTCACACATGCACCATGTCCATGAACATACCTGAGGTTTCTGTACATGCTGCTGAGAACCGGTCGTCCATCGACGTGCGTACCGACGCGTTCCTCGTAACACCAGGTGCCGCCGACGTTTCCTGTGAGCTCGAACACCACAGGGGGTGCGTAGCTTTGTGGGCGGGACAGGATGTGCCTGGCTGCACAGAGTCCAGCCGCCCCGGCACCAACCACGGCCACGCGCCGCATCCTGCGCTCTGCGACAGGAAACACCAAAGTACATTCAGCTTTCAATCATTCGCAAAATATCAGCTGATTTCTCTCTTTGTGTCACTTACTCACTAACTTTTCTTTGTATCGTTTAACTTGAACAAATCCAGCAACTGAGCAAGGAACATCATTCAGTTAAAACCGCCACATGACTTCCAATCTCTCTAAATAAAGACTACATAGGATCTTGGTGCAGGATTTTGCTGGAGTACTTTCGCGGTATTCGTTTTACTGAAGTAAAGTGGATCATTCTGCGGATTGAACCACGGTCAGTGAACGCAGTTTGAGTGCGTTTGGACTTCGACTCTTTAATAACGGCTCCACGAGTTTGTTTCTAATGTTACAAGTGTTTGAGTAAACTTGCCGTTCAACCAGAATAACGGACCACTCTTTTACTGCGCATGACCAAACCGATTCTGGAAGTTTTTAGTTGTTTTTTTTTTTATCGATCACCAATAATCGATGAGTAGTTACCGTGATCCTCCGGTATCTCAGAGCCGTGGCACCTGGCGGCCATCTTAGGAGCGGCGGAAGATTTACACTGTAACACCGTCCCACTCACACGCTCGCGGGTAAGACGAGATCCGGTTCAAGTTTTCCAGAGTAAAAGTTCCGTAGCTTCGACAATTCATCCATTCAGCAATTTAATTCAAATAATGAAGTGTATAAATGTTTGACAATCAAAGTGAATGTTACAGTAAATTACGACGTCAAGGTTGTTTCCTGGGACCGAGACGCCACTCGCTGCCGCGGACAATAACAAAAAAACGTTTGTGTCCAAGGGCTGGTGATGTCCAGCAGGAAGAGGAGGAGTGAAAGTGGAGAAGTCACTTTGACCTCTGGTGTCTCAGGTCAGATCTGAGAGGAAACGCCATCCGGCAAATGATCAGCGGACCAGCATTGACTTTACTTCAACAGTTTATATGGAGCCCTCAGACTCATGGCTAATATTTATGTACAAAAACCCCCCAAAAAACTAAAGACGACTTTTCTTCTTCCTGCCCTCTGACTCCGCTCCCTCACTTGGCGGCGGCGTTGCCGTGCGGCGGCAGCTGCGGCTGCGGCTGCGGCTGCTGCTGCTGCTCGGCCAGCGCCTGCTGCAGCCGGGTGCGTTTCCTGGAGTAATGCTGCCAGTGCAGCAGCTGCTGCTCGTCGATGAACTTGGCGCATTGAGCGTTGACCAACTCCTTCCTGAAGTGTTCGTACTGCAGCAGCTCCAACATGTGCAGGCAGTGAGGGTACCTGCAACAGACGAGGACAGCGCTACACAACTTTCATTCCTAAATGTGATTTTTCATTCTGAGTCTCAGTGAAGGTTTGCGATGGTCTAATCGCACGTATGACGCCGAGAACACGTGTCGTGCAGCAGGAGGTCTTACTTGAGGAACTTGGCGTATTCCGGATCCTTCCAGTAGAGCAGATACTTCAGGTAGTTGATGAAGGGTCTCTCTCTCAGGAAACCTCTCTGAGCCAAAACTGAGAAAACAGACGTCCAGCATCACAAAGAGGACAAACGTGCCTCTGAAGCCTTAAAGATCAGACCTGTGGGAATGATGACGGTTTGACAGGTCGGCGGCTCTTCCCATGGTGATCAAAGCTGTCATCAGGCACGCACACATGCTACACAACAACAACGACGACGACGAGGCACTCACAGTTCAGGTAGTTGGGGTTGGCCAAACACTGGATGAACTCCAGCTCTGACTGGAAACGGTTCCTGGACTGTTCCTCTGCAACACAGCGCACGCGCACACACGTATTACAATCTTATAGAGTCGTAAACTGATCCATTCGACCAATTACTCACAACACGTCAGTAACATTTAACGATGCTAATAATAAGTTAAGATAGGATAAACATTTGCGGCGTTGCAGCAGCAGAGGAAACAAATATTTACAAACAGAAAAAGACTCGGGTACAGAAGAAAAATAAAACCTAGGCTGCGCAAAAGTAGAAACAATATATATATATGACACAGGAAACATTCTTCAACAAAACCCCTTTGAACTGTTTCATGCATCGAAGACCATATCCAATTAAGACCCGTCGATAACGGAGTTTCGTCCTCCACACGCGAAGGAAGCTAACAAGCTAATTTAGCGGGTCTTACGGCTAAAGTAACGGCTACCCACCTGTTTCCATGACGACAGCTGTGGACACCGAGGCCCAATCAAAGACGAGTCGAATCTGTTCCACTAAAACATGAAGAAAAACCGCCTGAGACTCGTTCTCTGTTGTTGTTTGGCCACTAAAGCCGTGCCGCCATGTTTACTCCTTCTACTTCCGGGCACTGGGTCACATGATCACCTTCCCCGCCAATCTGCCGTAAAATACCCGTATGAGTGAATGCCGAAAATAGGAAATCGGTCAGATTTGACCGCAACACAACAAGAGGGTTCATGTTTATTCACATTCATGGATTTAGTCATTTTATTCTTAAGCTAACAGAGGTAAAACATACCAATAATTGACATTCATGCTCAATGTGTTATACTTGTATTTATAAAAAAAAAATCTAAAATAAAAGTTTTCCAGGACATTTGCCAAGGTTTATGAAAACCAGATAAAACTGTTAGAGACCTGACGATACAAAAGGTATGTACAGTAAATAAAAACTACGTTACCACATAAAACTCACATATTTAAATAGAAAGCCATGCAAAACATAAAATATGTCTTTTCTTATAACTAATTCAAATAATTCCAATTGACAGGAAGTCTGTTTCACGGATAAAAATCAATTCTCTGGTCTTCGTACAGCTGAGAAGAGATTCAGATCTGAACTAAAGTGATTTATCTTTATTAAACATGGTCATGTTTGAGCCTCAATCTTTCCCGCTCTTTTCATTTCCTCTCAAGACAAATAACTTGAACTGCATCACGTTCAACTGGTGAAATCTAACGTTAAATTCCACTCTGCTGTTTCCACAACAAGAAGCTCAGTGAGATTCGTCACTTGCCGCAGATTCTTCACGTTAAGCCAGAAAAATTGAGTGACTGAAATCCGAGCTTTAGCCAAAGTGAACTCCAGTCGTTTCATGTTGTTTCCTGACCCCCCTCATTTGTTTGAACTTTTTTATTTTAATACCGCTCTCGGGAATCTGCACTCACAGAGTCTCAGAGTGAGCCGTCACACGTGTGCCAATACCACGTGCCTCTCAGAGTATGGAGGCGGAGCCTGAGAGCTCAGCGGGAAGTAGGAAACAGGGGCGGAGCTACACAGGTGCCGTGGCGTTAGCCCAAGAAGGAAACGTGTCCAGAGAAAACATGACGCGTCCCCAGCTGTTGATGGCCAGACTGATGCAGCCGATCCCGATGACGTTCATCACCACGCCAGTTCTTGCCTGCAGGGGGCGCAGAGGAGGCGGAGCTTAGTGCCACTTCCTTGCTCCGATAATACACCTGATCAAAGTGGGACTCACCATGTCGGTCACTTTGAGGAGTCCATAGGAGAAGACGATGGCGTTGGGAGGCGTGGCCACCGGCAGCATGAAGGCGAAGGAGGCGCTGAGCGTGCAGGGGATCATCACGTACAGAGGGTTCAGCCTCATGGACTGTGCCTGGGACACACACGCACACAGGAAGGACATCATCACACTTCCTGTGAGGATGTTTCACATTAAAACTCACAGGATGGTGACTGACGTGCCGTGTGTATTCTGTGTGTTTGGTACCATGGAGGCCAGGATGGGCAGGAAGAGTGTTGCCGTGGCGACGTTGCTGGCACATTCCGTGAAGGTGGCGACGAGGAGACACAGGATGACGGCGATGGCCCAGGGAGGGACGGCGTGGAGGGGAGACATCTGGTCCCCGAGCCAACGGGACAGTCCGGACTCCTGACCACGCACACAAGCACACAGTGAGAACACAGTGGTCTCCCTCCACAGCGTCCCGCTCCCTGAACCTCCATCTCACCTCGCTCCCCTTGGCCAGGGCGAAGCCTCCGCCCAGCAGCAGGACGATGTTCCACGGCATCTTCTTCTGTGTCACCTGCCAGGTGAGAAGACGAGGGGCGGGGCCTCGGGAGGCCTGGGGCTCTGATTGGACAAAAAATATTCACATACAGCAGCTGTCTGTGTGTGTGTGTGTGTGTGTGTGTGTGTGTGTTACCTGTGTGTGAGCAGAGGAACCTCGGGGGTTCAGAGGGGAGGACAAACAGCAGCACAGCAACAAACAGAGAGACGGTGGCGTCAGTGACAAACCTGAAGGAGAGAGAAATGCATTTCGAAGGATCCTTATTGTACAGAGCAGCGGTGCAGCGCTTGGACTCGGGACGGTCCAGTGATGACGGCTTTGATGTTTGTGATCTGGTCACATGACGCTCCGCTCATGAATGGACGTTTCATCACACTGTGTTTGACCAACAGATCTTTCTTCATCGCTGGGTTTGTTTAACCTTTGAGGACTTTCATTCAAAAAAACACCAGCGTCTGTTGGTGGAGCACATTGTCGATGAGGATCAATGAGCCCCCTCAGGGACGCGGTCCCCTGAGGGACACTTCCTGTGGCACAGGTGATCTCAGTTCAGGACCAAAGGTCACGACTCGTTTGTACCCAAAACACGTTTCACCTCCGCTTCCTGTTTGTTCAGGTCACTGTCCCCAGGCTGAAAGTCTGCTCATGCCTCATGTGACATTAATGCAAGAGCACACGCGCGCGCGCACGCGAACAGGCACGCACACTCGCACTAACACAAACATGCGCCCAGAGGCCAACGCACGCACACACAGAATTTCACATCAAGTTACAGTAGACACACAACAGGAAACGCTCACTCGGCCTTGGCGTTGAAGACGTGCGTGGCCCAGCCGTCCACGAATCGAGGGTCCCGCGTGAACCACAGCGCCACCAGGAGGACGAACAGCGCCAGGACGCTGCCCTCCCCGTAGCTGACGGGGCCCAGACTCCGATGCTCTGCCTCGATGGCGTCGTACGCCGCTCGCTCCTTCCCCGTCCGGGACGTCCCGCAGCCCCACGTCCTCCGCAGGCTGCAACACAACGCCTGTCAGTGGGGGAGGGGCTCGGGCGCCCGGGGGGAGGAGCCATTGAAAGCCACTTACTTGCAGCCGATGTAGAGGAACTGCAGCCAGAACCAGGCCAGCGTCAGCATCAGGAGCATCGTGGGGAAGGCGAACGCAAACCAGGACGCAAAGTTCAACACGTCGCCGTTCTGAGGGAAGAGTCTGCAGGCAGGAAGTGGACTTTCACAATAAGACTCTCAACATGAAATCATAGAATCTCACTGAATCAATCGTGCCCATGAACTCAGATCTCACTGGTTCATCTGTCCCATCAGGACCAGGTTGGGTCCGGTCCCGGTCAGCGTGGCGATGCCTCCGATGCTGGCGGAGTAACACACGCACAGCAGGAGGCCTTTACTCATCCGGGTCAGCTCGTCCTCGCCGTCGCTCAGCTCCTCCAGGTCCACCGACACCGGCGCTGCAACCACACCCAAGCGGACCCTTCATATATACCCTTGAATCATTTCAACCTTCAAGCGATGCTTGGCGGCCTCCTACCAGAGCCTCTGCCGCTGCTGTCTGACGGAGGCCTGTCCAGATCTGTCTCGTCCTCTGACATCACGCGCTGCTCAGAGGCCGCGCTGACGTCCGGTGTCCGGATGGTTCCTGAGAGGAAAACATTTTTCCATCTTTTATTGGGTGAAAGGAGTTTTCTCGGCTGCAGCATCACACTGCAGGTCCAGGATCCTGAGCTGGTACCTGTCTCCAGGTCTGGGTGGGCCTCGGTCTGCAGGACTCTGATGGTTTTGTCCTGCGGGTCCTGCGGCGGGCCCTCACGGCCCTGCAGCTGGTCCAGGACGGCCTGCACGATGGGAACCATCATGGCCGTGGTGGCCGTGTTGCTGATCCACATGGAGAGGAAGGCCGTGACGCCCATGAACCCGAGCATCAGCCTGGGAGACAGAAAGTGACCTTTGACCTCTGAGGATCTCTCTCACAGTGTGCGTGTGCGGGCGTGTGACTCACAGAGCCGGCCGCACGCCCACCAGCAGCAGGACCCTCAGCGCGATGCGTCTGTGGAGGTTCCAGTGCTCCACGGCCACGGCCACCATCAGCCCGCCCACAAACAGCATGTTGGTGTCCTTCAGGTACTGCATGCACACCTGTACCACACACACACACACAACAAAACAGCGTTCACACACCAACCACCCGGAAAGGTGAGATCGTGTGTGTCCAGTCTCACATCTTTGGACTGCATGATGCCGAGGACGGGGAACAGGATCGTCGGCAGCAACGCCGTCACAGCCAGCGGCAAAACCTCCGTGCACCAGTACACCGCCATAAGGGCGATGACATACGCACAGGCCGCCTCCTGCACACGCAGAAAAACATTTGCGGTTGAACGAAAAGGCAGAAGTTCAGAAATATCACAATAAAGCTAATCCGAGTTTCTCAGAGATGGAGACCCAGGTCAAAGGCCGAATCCAGCTGTTCACGTGTACGCTTCGGTTACACGGTCAAAACATCCACGGAGCCCGCGGAGCTGATCTGCATCCACCGGTGAAACTCCGGAAACTCCAACCGGGAAAAACCTAACCACATGTGACATCATGTCATGGACACGTGGATTATCCTCTGAGGAAAGTCCGCCGCCAACATGATACGGCGTCCTGTGAAGGTTCCCACACGTCTCCGGTGAATCTCAACACGTGAAGCAGCGTGTGTGTTTTCACAAACGCACACACACCAAGTGTGGGATTGTGGGAAAAGTCACCGGAGCTTCTGAGGAACAGAATGAATCATTAATCGACTTTGACCTGATTCCGCTCTTTTTTGGAACCGCCATCCATTCTCTTGTTGTGCTCTGGATTGGCTCAAATACAGGATTTGGACATTGTCAACCAACGGGAAATAACCTTTTCTTTAAGGGATGCATTGCTCAGAAGGTGGTTCCAGACAGAGGAACTCTTCGGAGGTCACGGAAAGTAAAAGAAGGTTCAACCCGGGATGAGTCCGCCGGGTGAATCTCTTTGTCAATGAGTGACAGGAAGTCCAAACCGCTTCCTTCACTTCCACACCTCGAAGAAAAGAAACTCTCTCTCACCTGCGTGCTGAGGGCGAGCGGCAGCAGGACCACGGGGCTGCAGACCAGGACCAAGACGCCCTTCAACCTCCAGACCTGCTGCAACAGCTTCACCCTCAGTGGAAGAACCGCCATGAGGAGAGGAAGAGGAGGAGGATGAAGAAGTGACTCTCAGTGAACAACTGTCACACTTTCTCTGTCTGCTGCACTATATCCCTCTCTCTCTCTCTCTCTCTCTCTCTATCCCTCTCTCTCTTTCTCGCTCTCTCTCTCTCTCTCGCTCGCTCTCTATCTCTCTCCCTCTCTCTCTCTCTCTCTCTCTCGCTCTCTCTCTCTCCCCCCCTCTCTCTCTCTCTCTCTCTCTCGCTCTCTCTCTCTCTCTCTCTCTCTCTCTCTCTCTCTCTCTCTCTCTCTCTCTCTCTCCCTCTCCCTCTCCCTCCCCCCCTCTCTCTCTCTCTCTCCCCCCCCCCTCTCTCTCCCCCCCAGGATGAGAGAGTGAGGCGCTGCTGCCTCCTGGAGGACTTGCGGTCGCAGGACGACGATCCAGGGAAACCAGACAAAAAACAGCTGATTATAAATATGTTAATATTGTTATTGTTATGATTTTATTGATGTATTTTATTATTATAATTGCCCACTGTGGGACAATAAAGGATTATCTAATCTTATCTTATTATACAGAAAAAGTTTTAGCATCCTGCGGCTCAAAACATCTACGACATGACAAACCTCCAACATCTCAGTGTGTCCTCAGTGTCCCCTGTGTGTGCGTGTGTGTTGGGGACATTGTGGGGGCGTAGATCTGGGGCCAAACGTCCCATCAGGACAAACACTCGTCACGGCTCATATTTACTTTGGATGAACTTTCTAAGCTTGACTTTATTTCACTTTACTTTTATATTATATAAATTGTATTATTATATCATTTCGGCCCACTCTCACACTCTGAATCAGTTGGACATAATAATTAGTAATTACGTATTAAAGACGTAAACGTCATGGCGTGTATGTCTTGTAAAGTTGAACTCAACTAAATGTATTCTTTGTGAAGTCAAATATTTTGGTGGATTTGTTTTGGATGGTTCACCAACAACAAGACTTAGTATTTTGCGACACACTTTTTCAACATATTGAACTCATACTTGTGTGTGTGTGTGTGTGGTTGTTGTGTAGTGACCATCTGTTGTGACCAATTGATGATTAACCATCAGAGTCCAGCGGCCGACTGAAGGTTGCTCACATTTTATTCTCTTCATCCTCGTTGTTGCTCTTTTTGTTTCCACCTCACACACAGGTGAGTTGGATTCATACTAGTCATTTGCGTGTGTATTCCGTGTAGCAGTAACCTCTAGTCTGGTCTAAACCCAGTCTGAAACCTGCAGAGACTCCCGCAGATACGCAGGAAATGAAAGTTTGAATATTGTCTGGCGCTGAGTCAAAATGTGCCGAGAAATGTTATGCTGAAACTCAAGAAAATGAACCTGGGTCCTTTCTTTTAGACCCGTCATACAACTCAATGCTTCAACTTCTGTTTTTCACTTTAAGGTTAATGCTAACAAGCTTATATTAGCATGCGACACGTGCGCGTACAGATCTGTTTTAATCATGTGTCTTTGGTTTACGAATGTGACTTTTGTTGGACGACATTGATCCATCCATTTTCTTTTCATCAGGAGTCAAAAGGTTGTCGGGTCTTCATCTTTAATTGAAGAAAAAAACACTCGCTCTCGTCTTTTGCGCTACAGATGAAATCCTTTGTCTGTTTCAGGCTGGTTGAGAGGAAATGAAGCCGTCTCTTCTTCTTCTCTTGTTCTGTCTCTGCTGCCTGGGTCTGACTGTAAGAACAACCTGAGAACTAAAGGTTCCTTTTCATTTTGGTCTCTCTCTGAGAACCTGAGCCCTGAGTGTTCCTCCATCCTCAGGACGAGACCAGTCCAGGACCGGACGATGAGGACGAGGACACCGGTCCCAGCTGCGGACGAAGCTTCAGTCCCGAGGCACGTCAGGCGATAGGTGGCGCCATCGAGCGGCTGGGTCTACAGTTCCTGGAGAACGTTCCCACTGGTCCACAGCAGCCCAACGTCATCATATCACCTCTCAGTCTGGCCCTGGGCCTTGCCCAGCTCAGCCTGGGTGGGTCACCCTTCCACCTGGTGGTTTAATGAGGATCAGGGCTTCGATGTGATGTGCAGGATTTACTGACCCCAAAAATAACACTAACCTCATATTAGCATAAATCCTAATGAAATGGGAACATTTTTGTTTAACGTCATTTAATTCTGTCAGCTTCAGTCTGGAGTCATGATACCAAAAAAAAGATTTCAAGAAGCATTTGCACATGTGACGTCACATGTTGAACAGATGCATTGATTGTAAGCGTGCGTCATGTATGTTAGGTGCTCGCAATGAGACGGAGAAGCTGCTGCTGAGGAGCCTGAACGTCCGCAACCTGCCATGTTACCATCACATCCTGGGGAACCTGCTTCTTCACCTCAGCGACACCTTACTGGACGTGGCAACACGCATGTACCTGAGTCCAGGTGTGTGCTGCCGAGACCGACACTTCATTATTTATGATGTCGGATGTACTTTATCCACCATCTCCATTTTCTCTCCATTCTTTCATTTCTCAGGGTTTGAAGTGAAGCTGTCTTTTGTGGAAGACTCTCTGGCCAGGTATCAGCCACCGTCGCGCCCGACACACGGAACAACGTTCCCTTTAAAGTGTTAACATGTAGAGTCAGTGTTTAAATCAAAGTTCAGGAGCTGAAACTAAAACCACAGACTCAGATTGGTGTGTCAGGAGCAAACAGAATGGGAACTATAGATCTGTATCACATCGGTAAACAAACGTTCCAAAGGCTGAGGACTCAGATCCGGTGCAAGGTGAACACACGCTGTTGTTCAGCTGAAGGTTAGCGGTGAAACAGCTGCTCTGAGGCGACACCTGCTGGTAGCGTTGGGAAAGACACAGTCTGTTAGTATTTTAGGATTTCATCATTGCACAAGGTTATTCAGGTTGTGTTTTATCTAAAACTCTCAGGGTTTGTTGAGGGAGGGAAACGCTGTGATTTTTTTTTCAGGTACCAATCCCGGCCGGTTCCTCTGGTCTCTGTGGAGGAAGTCAACCAATGGGTGGAGAACGCCACCCACGGTCACATCCCCAACTTCTTGGAAAGTGTTCCACATGATGTGGTGCTGATGCTCATGAACGCCATGTACTTCAAAGGTGATCCGTCACACCACAAACCTCAGTCTAGTGGAGTCCTGGGCTCAGTGGGAGGCTTTGGACAGTTTGTGTGCCTGTTTTGGGTGTGGTTAATTACAGTGAGGTGCATTCATGATACCACCAAAAGCTAAATGAACGAGGCGGCTCGTAAATCCAGGATGATAATGGCCTCTCACTGTGCATCAGGTGAGTGGCAGACTCGATTCGACCCCTTGGTGACCGCGAAGAGCTTGTTCTACCTGGACGGAGAGAACTCGGTGTCCGTGGACATGATGAAGTCTGCTAGCTATCCAATCCGCCTCCTCGAGGATCCAGAGCTGGAAGCACAGGTACATCAAACTGTACCTGGGTACCGGTCCAACCAGGAATGTGTCTGAATGTGAAGGTCTCTGTGGTGCTGAAGACCAATTTAAGTTTAGAGACAAAAAGTTTTGTTCACAGTCAAACCACTACCGCTACTGATGAGGATCAGATCCAGGTCCACCGGTTTGAATTCATTCAACCTGACTCATCCAGGTCATGGTAATATCGAGAGCGGTTCAAAGTCGGCGACTGGACTTTTTCTCAAAGACGTTCATGTATTTCTCCTCTTAAGTACCTAATTAGAGGACCATTTTATCAAACATGCAGGTCTTTGGCCATCTGGCCCAGTTTCAGGTTTTGGGTTTGGCCTGAGGGTCTTTAGCTGCCTCCCGCAGCTAGTTAGAACATAAGAAGCCTGGATGAGAGGTGAAACGTCTTCAACCAGTCCAGTGGCCTTCTCTGAATCTGTTTCACTTATTTTTCTTCCTTCTCTTGTCCAGGTGGCCAGTTTTCCCTTCAAGGGAAACACCAGCTTCCTGATTGTGCTGCCGTTGCAGGGCAGAGACAACGTGTCGTCAGTTCTTCCGAAACTAAACATCTCAGACCTGTACCGACGTTTACCTCAGGAGAAAAGGATGCAGGTCAATTTACCAAAGATGTCGCTGCAGTACCGACAAGAGCTCCAGGGGGCGCTGACCGGCATGGGTGAGTCAGAGTCACCCGGTTACTGAAAAAGGTCCTTTCTTTCCCACATGAAACTTTCCCTGTCTCTTTCTTCTCTGGCTTTTCCTCCTCAGGCCTCGGCTCGCTGTTCTCGGGTCCCGACCTCTCAGGGGTTTCGGACCATCCTCTCAGGTTGTCGGGCGTGCGACACGCCAGCTCGGTGGAGTTGAGCGAAGACGGCGTGGAGGCGTCCGCCACCACCGCCGTCACCTCTATGCGCTCCTTCGCCGTCTTCTCCGCCAACTCCCCCTTCCTCTTCGCCCTCGTGGACGACGCCTCTCTGACTCCTCTCTTCATGGGCGTGGTCACAAACCCCGCCCACCACAACGAGGACGCCGCGGTGGTCCACGATGATTCCCACAGCAACGGCAAGATGAGCGACCAACCGGGGACGGACGGCGCCAGCCCAAGAGACACAGAGTACAAACACAACAACGAGACGTACAACGAGACCGTTGTGGATTGATTTGTTGAACAGGAAACAGAAAAAATAAGTCCAGAGTCAAAGCGTAGCTTAGGGACGCGGTTCATTAAATCCAACCGTTCCATCCTCTTTTAATCTGTGCAAGAATAGAAATCTGCATACTGTCAAATATACACCAGACGTTCATTTGCTGTCCGCTCTGAATGCCGACGACAAAAGAATAAATAGTGTTTTGAAAGAAGTCAGAAGTCAATTATTTACAGGAGAATCAAAACGAGTCAAAGCAGAGAAATAAACAAATGTGCTCAAATCAAAACGATCGGGAAAAATACAAAAAAAAAGTCGTGTGTAAAATGAAATCTCCAAAACACCGCTATTTACTGTGGATTTGGACGATTTGAAGGTCATGTGGACTCCTGTTTCTCCAGCATTAAACTGTGAGTGTGTGTCGCCCCCTGGTGGTCACGTGTTCATGCTCCTGCAGATCGTTCCAGACACGTCTCCGCTTCGACTTTAATCCACCGACGCGAACCTGAAGACTGACACGTGGGCTCACAGCGATCGGAGGAGCTGCGTGACGATCACTTTGATTGATCCGCCCCCTCCTGCGCGCCACCGCGGTCGCGGGAGCGCGCAGGTGTCTCAGAGACGTGGAGTGTCCGGAGACGGAGGAGGTGAGTACAGTTTTCCTCTGCTTCCGCACTTTCACAGAGAGACGACTGTTAATACGTTTCACGAGTGGACTCGTCTTCATCCTCTTCATCATCGTCGCGCTGGATTGGAGTTTGGATTTGTCTCGGATTTGATCCGTTCCCTTTTCTTGGAAAGTCTGTGTCGTGTTTTTCTTTTCTTTGGGGAAAAATTCCAGCTGTGTTTGGGAGACGAAAAATGATTTGACGTGACATCAGGATTCCTCTGTGGCGACACTTTGATTTGCAGAAAAACATTTTTGTTAGTGTCCGAGAGCGGTTGCTGCACCAGCAAAGTTTTCTTCACATACTTATGCTCCAGTGTTTTCCCATCAGGCATGTGTGTGCGTGTTAGTGAGCGCTGTTTGTGTGTCACCATGACAACCAGGTCCAGATGTGCAGCAGAACAAAGGAAAGTGTGTGTGAGAGATTGGGGCTGCTCGTTTTTTCTTTTCTAAAAAAGTGTCTCTTTGGCCTGGACAGAAACGTCCGTAGAACTGCGCGTTCCCGTGTGAAAGTCTGTTCTGGACTGGGTTTTCCTTCAGCAGAAGACCTGGGCGGTTTCTTTGTCCTCAAGGTGTGAGAAATTGAAATGCAATCCTTCCAGTGCTTTTTAGAAGAACAACATGAAAATGTGCAGATATAAACAAAGAGTCAAAAAGTGAGAACTGGTCCGGACTCGTCTGCTTGTGTCTCAGGATGAAGACAAAACGGTTCCTGCTGCTGTTTGGACTCGTCCTGAGCGTCTGTCAGGCTCAGGTAACGCACCTGTCCGCGCACGCCTCACACCTGCACACGCACAGTTCAAGTAAAGCTCAATCCCAGCTGGTTGTCCCGTGTCCAGGTGGAGACAGAGGGGGAGGAGCCTGGCGGCGAGGATGAACACGTGGAGCTCTTCACCACGCCCGCCACCAAGATGGCCGCCGCCACCTCGGACTTCGGCTACAACCTGTTCCGCGCTCTGACCAGCCGCGAGGCTTCGACCAACCTCTTCCTGGGTCCCATCAGTGTCTCTGCGGCGCTGACGCAGCTCTCCATGGGTGAGGAGTAGACCTGAACCCCCTCACCTTCACATTTTCACATGAATCCAAAGGAAGGTCTCTCCACATACAGGTCCCGGCCGCTCAAGTCATAACTCAACTTTTAGTCATACTTGAAAATCCTCAAAGCCAAACAGCTCTGAAACTTTTATACTCGGTGACATCATCCTCCTGTCAGCCAATCAGAGGTGTCGACTGTGGTTTGCAGGCGGGTCGGAGCAGGCGCAGACGAAGCTGTTCAGGGCGCTGAGGTACCACACGCTGCAGGACGCTCAGGTGCACAACACCTTCAGAGACCTGCTGGCCTCCGTCAGGACGCCCGCCAAAGGACTGGGCGTGGCTGCGCGCCTCTACCTGGCCCGACGTGAGTCCCCCTGATTGGTGTGGCGTTTGATGACAGGATGTTTGTTTCAGTGTCTGAACTTCCTGGTTTTTGTTTTTGTGGGCGTGGCTGTGTCCAGGACTCCGCCTCAAGCAGGACTTCTTGGGGCTAGTGGAGCAGCAGTACGGCGTCCGGCCCAAAGCCCTGCGGGGCGGACACGTAGACACCAAAGACATCAACGAGTGGGTGAACCAGGAGACGGGCGGCAAGGTGCAGCACTTCCTGTCCAAGGCCCTCCCCCGGAACCCTTCGGTCAACACCGTGAGCGCCACCTACTTTAAAGGTAGATGGCCTCAAGGTGACCTCAGCGCGACCTCAGAGTCGGCGTGGTGCTCACTCTGGTTTCCTGTCCAACAGGGAAGTGGGTCACTCGCTTCGGGAACAGCGGCTCGATGGAAAACTTCCAGTTGGACGGAGGGACACCCGTCCGCGTTCCCATGATGCAACAGGACAACTACCCTGTGAAGATGGGAATCGACTCCGATCTAAGCTGCACTGTGAGTGTTTCCTGCTCCGGGGCGCTGATCCTCAGTCCGGCCCATTTCCTGCCTGACTGACTCCTCCCCTTCCTCCATCAGATCGCTCAGATCCAGATGCAGGACGGCGTCAGCATGTTCGTCTTCCTGCCGGACGAAGTCACGTCCAACATGACGGCACTGGAGGAGGCACTGACGGCTGAGTTTGTGCAGGACCTGTCCATGACTCTGCTGCCGGCTCAGGTCAGCCTCAGCCTGCCTGTCCTGAAGCTAAGCTCCGCCTCTGACCTGCAGCCGCTGCTCGCCGACCTGGGTGAGTCCGCCGCCGCCGTTACAGCGCGATGTATCAGTGACATCTGCGGACCGTAATACGTGTGGAATAAAACCCTTCCTGCAGGTCTTTCTGATTGGCTGGAGAACCCTGAGCTGGAGAAGATCACCGCTCAGGCGACCAAGATCACCAGCGTCAATCACAAGGTCGTCATGGAGATGGCGCCCGAGGGGAACCAGTACCCCGGTGCCGCCTCAGAGTCCGCTCAGCTGGTGTACCACGTGAACCGCCCCTTCCTGTACCTAGTCCGGGACGAAGTGTCGGGGGCGCTGCTCTTCATCGGCAGAGTGGTCAACCCCAAACAGCTGAGAGTCTAACATCATGATAATGACCCTTGACCTTTGACCTTCCACCTAACCCCTCCCCTCATATCAAGTTTATTATTCACCCAGCAAAACAAACGCACACACACACACACACACTCTTAGCAGGCCCTAGGAGAGACTGTTAGGTTTGGATTTGACTTTGACATGATTTCTTTACTTTTCACGTTGAAACTGCTTGGCGTGATCATGACACACGTATGAACTCACCCAGGGAGGTTCTTTTTCCTTCTTAAAGGAATCAAATATTTGAGTGAACAGAAATAAAACCGTTTGTTTTCTCTAATAATTTCACTTTTTATTTCAAGTGAAGAAATAAAAAGCATGTTGCCCATTTTTTCAAAATAAATTTCATTTCATTTCATGTCTATTAGATAGAAGTCTGTGGTTTTATCTCAGTCGTGCCGAGGTCCAGGACTTTATGAAGGTTATTTTTCCTCGTGAGGCCCTTTTCCCCCCCGATGTTCGTTTTCTTACATTTCAGGAGCCATTTTGTTCTGGCCACACTAACCAAAGGAAAAGGCTGGGAAACACATTGCATCTCTGTGTGTGGGGGTGTGTGTGCTAACATGTGGTCTTGATTTTCCACACACTCAAGAGATTCCTGAACCTCTTCCAGAGGAGAGTGAGACGTGGAGCCAGTGTCATGGAAACATACGTGTCATCTCCGTGTTAAAGAGGCAGCACACTCAAACACGTGAAGGTCACAGAGCTTCACCACTTCATCACGTCAGTGTGAAGGTCGTTGCCATGACTCGGCCGTCCACGCAGTCCATCCATCAATATCGCTCCATTGATCCACGATCATGTGTAGGACTCTTAGTTTCCAGCAGAGGGCGCCACCGACTCACGGAAAGATCTGGTTCGTCCGCAGCAGCTCAATTGGTCACAATATATAATGCATCATTAATAATTCGAAAGCTGCACACGCACGCACGCACATAAAATCTGATCCTCTGGCCTTTCTAACTTTTAGTTTCACTTTCATCTTAAACAGGTAAATTGAGATGTTTGGAGAGGGCGGGGGTGTGGCCTGTTTCTATGGCGACGCATGCCTGCAGAGATTTTACAAGAGACCCTATGACAGATTAAAAAGATGAGCTACAGAAACCAGCTGACAGGAAACCCTCCAAGTTCAGAGGGCAGGTTTGTGTTTTTTGGGTCCGCGGACCGACAACCAGCAGCTGTTTCATTTTAGACACGGAACGTTTGCGCTCACTTCCCCTAGTTCGGTCCTTCAGACCTTTAGACTGAATAACTGCTTCCTGTCACAGGGTTGAAAACAGCCAATCAATCACCCGATCGATCAGAGAAGCAATTCCTGATCTGGCCTGGACCTTAATTATATCGTGAACTGTTTTAGAATTCAATTTTCGCTCCAGTTCAAAGACCAAAATCCTGAAAGATAAAACATGGCAATGTTTTATGACAAAGAAAAAGTTTCAGCACTTAAAAGCCACAGAACAGTTTCTGACTCTTATTCACGACTTTTATTAGAATATTTGCAATGTGATTTCTATGGGAAATGCAGTGTTTTTGTTTTGAACGTGTGTTCAAGATGATAAACGTAATGAAAAATCACAGAATCTAACTTTTGGCTCAGAGCTTAAAAAGAGGCGGAGCTTATGTCTTTTTCATGACTATAAAACTACAGCTGCAGTTTAATGAAAAAAAATCAGCAATTTTTTTTTTTTCGAGAATTGCGCATCGTCCCACACAAACATGCAGACACACAAGTCGGGGGAAATTTGACCTCTGCATTTGACCCAGAGGAGACCGCCTCGACGGGGTCTCGAAACCAGCAACCCTCTGGTCCGATGCCTGTCCCCCTCACCACTAGGCCACCTCTCCCCACATTCCATTCAGTAGAAAAGGAGGAAGTAGTTGCACAGCAAATATACACACACACACACACACACACACACACACACACACATATAGAACCATCATACATGTGGACCTGGTAATGTTTGGTTGTTCTAGGCTCGTAGAGGTGGATCAGCGGATCCACCTCGGCTAGTTCCTGACCTTCTTCAGCTCTTCACTCCTCTGGTTTCTTCTTTTTCTGTTTTTTGATTCAGCAGTTCTTGTCCTTCCTTCTTCTGCGGCTCGGTCCGGTGACGAGTGGCTCGCCGGCGCAGGACCACGATGGTCAACAGGAAGCAGATCAAGGCCCCGCACAGGAAGACCACCTGCACACCCAGAAACCTGCAACACAACCCACGACCATCAGAATAGAACAGTGTTCCTCAAACTGTGGGCCGCGGAGAAACGGAAGATGGATCTTCAACTCACCGGTGTCTGAAGTGGTCCAGGTCATAGTAGCGACAGGAAGTGAACTTGCCGCACTTGGTGCCCCACAGGATGCAGGTGCTGTCGATGACTCTGCCGTACAACACGGGACACGGCATGAACGCTGCACACAAAGGTTCACATTAGATCTGTGATAGAGTGAAGTGATCCGTGTCGAGGAGACAGACTCTCACCGAGGACTCTGAACAACATGTACTGAACTCCCACAGCGAAGGACTTGTCCTCTGTCTTCACCGTCCTGCAGCAGACACACACAAACACCACCGTAATCACTGTCCACACAACTCCTCCGAAGCAACACAAACCCAGAGTGAGATAATTAAAGATCAGCTGATGTCACTGAGTGGATGAACAGCAGGACTTAACATGGATCATTTCCCGGTTCTCAAACTCTGGATGGTGGCCCTACTGAGGTCAACTTTATCCCACTGTAACTCAGCATGAAGACGTGACGATTGATGCTTCAAACGGTTTACCATGTTACAGAAGCAGTGTTTGATTTTTATCTTTAGGGTATAACTATGATAATAATTATACCTGAGGATCATCATGTAGGACGGAGTCTGAGAGATGGAGGCCACGAAGCAAGTGATTCCCAGGAGAACCATGAAGGGGCGGAGCAGGTGGCCACACCCACTGCCGCAGGTTCCAGGAGAGGCGTGGCCACGACCGCCGACGCACGCACACTCGGTGTAGTTCTGAACAAAGACAAATATGTACACCAAATGCAATAAAACAATAGGTTAGGAGAGTTTGGCAAGATCAAATAACACGAGAAAAGAATATAGGGAATCAAGAATGGAGCCTTGAGGAACGCCACAAAAGTTCCACAGATCAGGAAATGAGGTGTTGGACAAACGGGACATCTGGAATAATCCTGGCTGGGTCAAAAAATAACTCTTACTGTGACTTTGTTGCTGGCGTCCCTCTCCGTGGCGACACAGCCGGCGTGACACGGAGACCTGAACTCCACGTGGTCTGACCCACAGACCGGATTGAACAGGTCCTGAGGACATTCACAGCTGGAGCTGCAGGTCAGCGCCTCGGTTCTGTGAACGCTTTACGGTGGTGTCAATATAAAAAAGATAATCGTATCTTCAGGAAGTATCAGCTGGTCCAATGACGAGTTGGACCGGTACCTGGAGGGGAAGACGCCGGCGACACTCTGCGTGGGACAGCCAATCAGCAGCAGCGGGACGGCGGACACCGTGCAGAGCAGGATGGCGGCCGTGCACAAGCGGCTGGCGCCGCTCACCGAAAGACTCAACCTCCGCATCAGCACTCCGCCCAGGACGGTGCCCAGCACGGCCAGCGGGATGCCGACACCCCCTGAGAGAGGAACACCACGTTTTACCGGCATCCCGCGTCAGACCCCCGTCCCACCCGGACTCTCACCTATCATCATGGTGGACAGGGACACCGTCTGGCTGAACTGCCTCTCGATGAGCTTGGACATGAAGGTGGCGAGGCCGGCCAACATGGCCGCCAGGTTGACCTGCGCCAGCACCACCAGCAGGTAGATGGGCGCGCGCAGGGTCCGCAGGGCGGTGCCAGGGAAACCTGCACGGGACGTCCCAATAGAGACTTTTATTAAAACTGCACATTTCTACAGGTTTAAAAATATAAGGTATGAAAGCGACTCAACTACACATCAACATATATCGCATCATACATGTGGATTTAAAGATATGTTGAAATTCATATGTGCAGAGGATGTGACCCTCGGGGTCGATGACCTTTCGTCTCCTCCACTGCAGACAGGAGGCAGAAGAAGAAGACTCTTACTTTTGAGGAACTGGAGGACGGAGACTTCCTGTGTGTCTGGTTTGAGCTCCACGTCGTTGGCGTCGTCCTAAACAAACACGCAGAGAAAAAAGGAGGGATAGAAGCTCAGTTAATCCTCCACGTGATGAATGTGTGTGTGAACAAATATGTGAACAAATGCATGTTGGAAAATGCCTGAAAATAAAGTTCACTAAATCACTGCATATCTTCCAGTAAGTGATAAAACGCTGCCAGGCGGTTACTCAACATTTCAAACAAAACACTCACAGGAGCAACAGCATCTGTGTGTGTGTGTGGGTGGGTGTGTTGAGCAACGCTTGGCTCCACGGATCTGATAAATCCTGTTCTGAGTTGAACTTTCTCTTTTCTTTGGGGGCGGAGCTCAAAGACAAACCGGAGCCTGGAGAACTTGTCTCAACTCGTCACTCCACTTTGTTTTTTCGGCTTCTCTCACCACACACTGACCCCTTTGAAGCTTATCACATGCACCTTGGTCAATGATGGACCCAATAATTTGCCTCTTGATTCCGCCTTCTGAACCTCTCCACCGACACGGAGCGGGTTGGAGTCTCTTGATGTACAGTAATAAATTCATGCATTTCTGAGCCATGGAACCATTCACCTCTCGGGGCATGTTTCTGGGGAAGAAGAGGTAGGGCAGCGCGGTGAGGAAGAGGAGGCAGGAGGCCACGAGGAAGCCCAGCCACCAGGCTCCCACCCAGCGGAGGTCTCTGGAGTCCAGCTGGATTTCATCTGCACACACATGACCTTCATGAATAAACAGTTTTAAGCCAGGCACCCCCCTTCAAATCCTCTGCGTGACTCGTCACCTTTGGACAACTTGTCAAAGTCCACGTAGTAGCGCAGCATCATGGAGTTTGCGAAGAAGCCGAGAGCCGGACCGATGGAGGTCGCGGCGAAGAGGATTCCTGAAAACACCAGATCGGAACTCCAATCAGATTCAGACTAGATCAGGTAAAGTAAAGTGGGCGGGGCCTGTCGTACCCAGGTAGAGCGGCGAGTTCTTCTTGCTGGCGAAGTCGTCGATGTAGGAGATGCCGAAGGGTTGGATGGGCACGGCGCCGATGCCCAGCAGCAACTGAGCCAGCAGCAGCAGAGGGTACACGCCCTCCTGGGCGGAGCTCTCCGGCTGGACGCAGCTCTGATTGGAGGAGGAGGCGGCGAAGGGGCCTTGTGATTGGCAGAGGTCTGAGCTGTTCTGACCGGAGGCCGCTGGGAAACAGAGGAGCAGGTGAGCCGGCCTTTCTGATTGGACCTTCTGAGTTAGCGACGCGTGGACTCACAGCTGGCGTGGTGGGCGTGGTCATACGGGCCGCTCAGAAAGTGCGGCAGCGCCATCAGCAGCGAGGCCAAGCAGGCCAGCAGCGCTCCGCCCCCGATGCAGCGTGGCCGGTGGACCCGGCTTCCAAAGAAACTCACAAAGATGATGAGGATTGTGTTTCCCACCTGGAGACGAACAAGGGACAAGCAACTTCGGTTCAAAATATGATTGACATCTGCCAATAAATCCATCAACAACGACTCTTCTTCTCTCTGTTGTCCAGCAGTTGGCATCGACGTTACTACTTCCTGTCCCATGTAAAGCTGTGCAGAGACAGAGGCCAGATGTTGGCAGATGTTGGACCGACCTCGTTGAAGGCGGCCAGGAGCCCCGCCCTCTGGCTGGAGAGGCCGTATCGCCTCTCGATGGTGGAGATGGAACTCTTCAAGAAGCCCGAAACCAGCAGCTGAGCCAACTGCAGCAAGCTGTGGCACAACAGGAACATCTGCACAGGAAGTGTTGGACAATGACAGGAAGTACCCCATGCACAGAAATCACTGCGTTGCACTCGCACGTTAAACGCTTGAGACTTCTGTCAGGAGCTGCTATCAGCAACCAGGAAGTACAGAGACTGGGTCAAAGGCCAACACACACACACACACACAAGCAAATCCAATCCAACCTTGATGCTGTTGAATGGACTCCGGCGCCGACCGGCCGGTCGCAGATTCGCGGGGTCAGAGGTCATCTGGAGGTGTTCAGCCCCCATGATGGTGAACAAAGGCTGTGAAACACACAAACGGTCAACAAACAGAGGCAAAACCAACACGAGATAACACACTCTGAGTGTGTGTGGAGAGTCACATTCACTTCAGGTCCGATGCACAACAATAAAACGGCTATACACAACATGTGTGTGTGTGTGTGTGTAATGTAGTACTCCATTCAGGAGTGCCTCCCAGTTTAGGGCAGTTTGTGCGTGGCGCGTCAAACTGGATGAATCATCGTGGCCTTTGTTAGAATAATAAAACGTATTTACAACAGGAAGCCCAACCAGCCGTTTCAGAAACAAACAGAAAGTTAAACACACTGGACACAAAGCGAAGGAAGTCGATGACAGAGTGAATGAAGTGAGAACATGAACATCCTTACCTCGGTTTCCTCTTTGCAGCGATTGATTTCTGCCCCAGTGAAAACGTCCCAAACTTTCTCCTCTGCCTCCTCCTTACTCCGCTGGCGTTAAAGTGTGTGTGTGACACTCCTTCAGAGGGGGGGGGGGGGGGGGGGGGGGGTTTTTGTTCCCTTGGGGGGGGGGGGGGGGGGGGGTGCTGGAATTTCTCTCCCTTGTGCCGACGGACGAAAAGAAACCAAAGACTTTCACACTTTTTTCGTGATCGATTTTGTCTCCGTTTACCGTTTAAAACATTTGCACATTTCACAATTGTTATTAACAATTAAATTGTTTCAAAGCAATAATAACATGAAACTGCAAAAAAAAAAGCCCTTCGATTCCCGTCATTATCTACACAAAAACACAATCAGATACACAACCAGCTGCTGCTGCCGCCTCTGTGCGCTCCGGGGAGGAAAAGGACGAAGAGGAGGATGTGATGAAGCCTCAATGAAACAAAATGCTTCACTTGTGGTTGTCCTTTCTGCTTTTTCACCAACACAAACCACACGCTGTGTTTTTATTGGCCGAACACACGAAGCCGCATCTGCTGACACATCTGGAAAGAGAACGAGGCCTCGACCGACCACGTTGTGTGACCAGGGCAACATCTGCTGGTCAGAGAGGGAATTCTTTCCAAACGTTTAGAATATTTAATATACACACACAATCCGCACACTGAAATGGAAGCAAATCTGACATGTTGAATTCATGAACTTTAAATGTTTTCCCGAGAAGGCGACACCATGCAAAGGTTGGGAAAAGTCGACTTTAATCCACCGTCCGGCTTCGTTTCGAAGTTTAGAGAAACATAATATTGAAATCAATGTGATGATGGAGTGGAGAAGAATCTGGTTTCAATTATCATTATCGTTAAATGATCCAAATAAATAAACTCTGACTTTTGCTCAAAGAACAAAACTTGTGTGCGTGTGTGTGTTTGTCAGATGCTCAGCTGTTGCATGCTGGGAGCTCTGGGGACAGTTTCACCACAGCAGCTGATGATTAACGATCATTAACGAGCTCCGCGGCAAGATTCATCATCAACAGTTTCCGATGTTAATTATCCCTCAGAGACTCCGGAAGATGTTTGTCAACAAGTGAGTCATTGTGTTATCTTACACACACACACACGGACACACTCGCGGAGACACATGGACAAACACAGGTCAGTCTGTGGGGAGCGGCCTCCTGTCCGCCGTTCCCTGAACGTGTCATTGAGGCTTTAATTCTATTAACCTGCGGGGCACTGACACACGCACACACACACTGACCTCAAGTGTGTTCTTTAGACGTAAACACATGGTCAATGAACCTCCGTCCCATGGACGACGAGGTCACGTGACCATCTAATAATACTAACGATACAGGATGTAGGTTTGTTCAGGGTCAACACGAACATCACTCAGGAGGCACAACGTCCCACAATTCACCTCCAACATTAGGACAAATCCTTTAGACTCATGAACATCAACTGATCGATGGTGAACCTGTGAGTCTGTCACCGTTGCATCTGGTGAAGGTCTCCATGGCGACCAAGTCCAGGCGCTTCCATAAGAAGCGGGTGCGGGTGATGCCGCGCTGGCAGTGTTCAAGGAGCCAGGTAAGAAACCCCCCTGTGACTGATGTGTTTCACACCAGAGCAAACCTTTGGTTTCTGTCCTCCAGGTCCATGGAGAACTTCACGCTGCAGCTGGAGGGGTTGAAGGTGGCCGAGGGGTCCGTCTACCCCGTCTTCTTCTTCTTCCTCTGCTCCTACGTCTTCATCATGTGTGCCAACGTGGGCGTGGTGGCGCTGGTGCTGCTGGACCAGAGCCTCCACCAGCCCATGTACCTCCTGTTCTGCAACCTGCCCGTCAACGACATTGTGGGGAACTCCATCATGATCCCTCGTCTGCTCATGGACATGCTGCGTCCGCCCACCGAGAGGATCATCTCTTATTCCGAATGTGTCCTCCAGGCCTTCACCACGCACATGTTTGGGACCACCTCCCACACCGTGCTGATGATCATGGCCTTCGACCGCTACGTGGCCATCTGCAACCCCCTGCGCTACGCGGCCATCATGACCAACAGGACGGTGTTGAAGCTGACGGTGTCCGCCTGGGGCGTGGCCTTGGTTCTGGTCTCCGTCCTGCTGGGCCTGACCATCAGACTGAGCCGCTGCCGGACTGTCATCACGAACCCGTTTTGCGACAACGCCTCCTTGTTCAAACTCTCCTGCGAGAGTGTCTTCATCAACAACGTCTACGGCCTGACCTTCACCGTGCTTCTGTTCACGGCTTCTATCGGCAGCATGGTTCTCACCTACACCAAGATCACGGTGGTGTGTCTGACCAGCAAGAACAAGTCCCTGAACAGCAAAGCTCTGAAGACCTGCAGCACCCATCTGTTTGTGTATCTGATCATGTTGTTCAGTGGTCTCTTGATCATCATCCTGCATCGTTTCCCTGAGTTCTCCGACTACAGGAAGCTCTGCGCCATCCTGTTCCACCTGGTCCCTGGGAGCCTGAACCCAGTGATCTACGGAGTCCAGTCATCAGAGATCCGCAGGTTCCTCTCAAAGCTGTTTCACTTTCCAAAACCTTCGCCAACACTGTAATGTCAATATATATATTTTTTCCGGCTGTAAAATGTTAGAAGTTGATCACATTATTTGTTCTGTGGTCAGTAAAATGAAGGATCTACATGTTGATTTAATATCCACACATGTGTCGTTTCTCATGTCTATAGAGAGCATCGAGATAAATCATCATCATTTCATGGAGAAGCACATGGAGTCACAGAATGTGTGTGTGTGCTCGGTATGTGTCTGAATGTTACCATGAAGATCACGTGACGTCTTTGGAGCCAGAATGATTAAAGGGATTCTAAATCAGAATCGTCTGTCAAAGTTCCCTATTGTTCCTGTTCCACCACTCGCATCACACTTCTTCTGTCTCCCTCCTAAGAATTGAACACATGAAACAATAAAAGTAATAAAGTAATCTAGTATCTATCAATAGCGCCATTTGCCCCCTGGTGGTATAAACGTGCATGTGCAGGTGGACGATGGGACAACCTGCGGGCGCTACCTTCAGCATAAAAAGGTTTTTATTGGGAAGAAGAGGAGTAAAGACGATGAGATGAGATGAGAGTGTTTCTTGATGGTGACGAGGGTCACAATCCGATCCACCACCTGTTCCCTGACCTCACGTCACATATCACATGCGTGTAACCAGGGACGTTTCAAGACACTCTGGGGGCCCCAGGCAAAAAAAAAGAAGAAACAAAACAAAACTTTTGACAGCACACAAGTACATGTACCACCTATAAGGGGGTTCCTGAACGTGTCATTGCTGTGCCCCCCTCGTGGCAAGTCATTGAAGGGGCCTTCAGGTTGTCGTTGCTGTGGACCAATGTAAACAGCCTTTGGGGAGCCCCTTTCTAGCCAACCATTTTTTTCTGGGGGGTTGTGTGTGTGTGGGTGGGGTGGGTGTCAGGATGTAGATGCTGATGTCACTGATGTTGCCGGGAGATGGATGCAGGGCATAAAAGCCGGGCCCTCAGCAGAGTGGAGAGGGCTCAGGTCAGCAGGTGAGCTACACACACACACGGAATGTAACATGATGTTTGACTAACGCTTGTTTTCATCCCAGCTTCGACTTTTGAAGCTGTTTCAGGTCCATTTTATCATTAGACTGAATTAAGATAAGATAAGCTCATCCTTTATTGTCCCACAATTTGCAGTGTTGCAGCAGCAGAGGTAAAAAGTATCCAAACATAAAAGACACAGGTTGAGAACAAAGTAAAACTGAGACTGTGCAGGAGTGGAGCAAAGTACTGAAGATGCAATATACCTATATACGGTGACCTGAGTCAATGCAGAATTGACACAATCATTCAGTTAATTGTGTTTTAAGACCTTTTTCGTTTTGATCAAACTGGTCAAATATGTTCATCCGTTCAAAAACAACATGTCCGTCCACATGAAAAGTTATAGAATCGAATTTTTGATATTTTGCTGTTCACACCTGAGAACGTATTAGTGTGATTCAAAGATCAATCAATCTGATCAGTTCCTCAGACTGAAGCTTTTCATTTTCATCTGTACTTGGAGGACATTATTGATCTGGTGACCATTTGATTTCCTGAAATATAAATATCTGTTTATTGTATCCTGATCTCATCTTATTTCCTTTGGAAATGAAATGATTTTCTTTTATTTGGACAGTATTTTTCGGATTCCTGATCAAAAAGCTGTAAAAAGCTTTGACTTTCATGTTAATTATGTTGAATATGATGTATGACATATTTAAAGAACAGGACAGATATTTGTCTCCATGTCTGTGGCGAAGTTGGATGAAAAATCCGTCTTTTTCTTGTCCTTCATTCCACCTCCTCTCAAATGTGCCAGATGTTTATTTTCCCCTCTGTGTGCTGGTAGTTCACTTCCTGTGTGCAGATGTTTCATATTGACCACCACCGCTCGTCTCTCTCTCTCTGGTCTTCCTCAGGCTGAGGTTGGGCCTCAGGATGGAGAACAGATCTGTGGACGTCCTGCTCCTGGAAGGGTTAAAGGTGGACCCCGCCTCCTCCGTCCCGGCCTTCGTGGTCCTCCTCCTCCTCTACGTCTTCATCATGGTGTCCAACCTGGGCCTGGTGCTGCTGATCTCCAGCCAGCCGAGCCTCCACCAGCCCATGTACCTGCTGCTGTGCAACATGAGTGTGAACGACGCGTTCGGGGCATCCGCCATCATCCCGCGCCTCCTCAGCAGCGCGTTCGTCCCCGGAGCCCAGCGCAACATCTCCTACGTGGAGTGCGCGGTCCAGGCCTTCTGCGCCCACGTCCACGCCAGCACTTGCCACACCGTGCTGATGATCATGGCCTTTGACCGCTACGTGGCCATCTGCCACCCTCTGCGCTATGCCGCCGTCATGACCAACCGCACGGTGGCGGCACTGTCGGCCTGGGCGTGGGCGGGGTCTCTGCTCCTGGTGTTGATCCTCATTGGTCTGAGCGTGCGCCTGTCCCGCTGCAGGCGGGTGGTCTTCAACCCGTTCTGCGACAATGCGTCTCTGTTCAAACTGTCCTGCGAGAGCGTGCTGATCAACAACATCTACGGGCTGGCCTACACAACGGTGCTGCTGGGCTCCTCGCTGGGCGCCGTCTCACTCACCTACCTGCGCATTGCCGCCGTGTGCGTGAGCCGCAGGAACCAGGCGCTGAACGGCCGCGCGCTGCAGACCTGCGCCACGCATCTGGCCGCCTACGTCATC
>JAFBJU010000601.1:906-12759 GCA_016785305.1 Colistium nudipinnis
TCGAAAAAGTCAAAAAATGAAAAAAACCTGAAAACATGCATAAAAAAATGCCAAACGTTCATATATATATAAATGAGGTGAAGAAAAGTGAAAAAAGTGAAAAATAAAAAAATCTTTGTATTCGTTCCGAAATTTGACCAAAACGTCATAGTATTGTATGTCGTCCAAAAATGTCGAAAAAGTCAAAAAATTAAAAAATCTGTAAAACATGTTTAAAACATGGCAAACGCTCATTTATATGAATGAAGTAAATAAAAGTGAAAAAAATATTATTTTTTGTATGTCTTTCAAAATTTTATCAAAACGTCATAGTATATAGTATGTCGTCAAAAAAGGTCAAAATAGTCAAAAAATAAAAAAAACATGAAACCATTCATAAAACATGCCAAACGCTCATATATATGATTGAGGTTAAATAAAAGTATGTCGTTAAAAATTTGACCAAAACGTCATAGTATAGTATGTCGACCAAAATTGTCAAAAATGTAAAAAACCTGAAAACATGCATAAAAAAATGCCAAACGTTCATATATATATAAATGAGGTGAAGAAAAGTGAAAAAATTGAAAAATAAAAAAATCTTTGTATTCGTTCCGAAATTTGACCAAAACGTCATAGTACAGTATGGCGTCAAAAAATGTCCAAATAGTCAAAAAATGAAAAAAACATGAAAACATTCATAAAACATGCCAAACGCTCATATATATGATTGAGGTTAAATAAGTGGTTTTTTTTGTATGTCGTTAAAAATTTGACCAAATCGTCATAGTATAGTATGTCGACCAAAATTGTCAAAAATGTCAAAAAATGAAAAAAACCTGAAAACATGCATAAAAAAATGCCAAACGTTCATATATATATAAATGAGGTGAAGAAAAGTGAAAAAATTGAAAAATTAAAAAATCTTTGTATTCGTTCCGAAATTTGACCAAAACGTCATAGTATTGTATGTTGACCAAAATTGTCCAAAAAGTCAAAAAAGTCAAAAAATTAAATAAAATTGAAAACATTCATAAAAACATGACAAACGCTCATATATATGAATGATGTGAAGAAAAGTGAAAAAAATGAAAAATAAAAAAATCTTTGTATTCGTTCCGAAATTTGACCAAAACGTCATAGTATAGTATGTCGTCAAAAAAGGTCCAAATTCAAAAAAGGTAAAAAAAGTCAAAAAATGAAAAAAACTTGAAAACATGCATAAAACATGCAAAACGCTCATATATATGATTGAGGTTAAATAAGTGTTTTTTTTTTTTGTTTTTTTTTGTATGTCGTTAAAAATTTGACCAAAACATCATAGTATAGTATGTCGACCAAAATTGTCAAAAATGTCAAAAAATGAAAAAAACCTGAAAACATGCATAAAAAAATGCCAAACGTTCATATTTATATAAATGAGGTGAAGAAAAGTGAAAAAATTGAAAAATTAAAAAATCTTTGTATTCGTTCCGAAACTTGACCAAAACGTCATAGTATTGTATGTCGACCAAAATTGTCCAAAAAGTCAAAAAAGTCAAAAAATTAAAAACATTCATAAAAACATGACAAACGCTCATATATATGAAGGAGGTGAAGAAAAGTGAAAAATAAAAAAATCTTTGTATTCGGTCCAAAATTTGACCAAAATGTCATCGTATAGTATGTCGTCCAAAAATGTAAAAAAAGTCAAAAAATGAAAAAACATGTACAAAAACATGTCAAACGCTCATATAATGGTAAATAAAAGTGTTTTTTTTTCGTATGTCGTCCAAAATTTGACCAAAACGTCATAGTATTGTATGTCGACCAAAAATGTTGAAAAAGTCAAAAAAAAAAAAAAAAGTGAAAACATGCATAAAAACGAGCCAAACGCTGATACATATGAATTGGGTGAAGAAACGTGAAAAGAAATAAATAAAAGTCTCTGAATCAAAATTTGACCTAAATCGTCATAGTATAGTATGTCGTCGAAAATTTGAAAATAGTCAAAAATGAAAAAAATATGCATGAAAACGCGAAACGCACAAATATATGACTGAAGGGAAGGAAATTGAAAAAAGCGAAAAACGTATGTTGCCAAAATTAGATCCAAATCGTCGTCCAAAATATGAAAAAAGTCTAAATATGAAAAAATCTTCAAAAGATGCTTAAATACATTCCATATGCTCAAATAAATGACTGAGGCGAAGGATATTGAAAAAAAAAAAAGAATTATGTAACAAAATTTGACCCAAATCGTCAGTGTAGTATGTCTTCCAAATAATTCAAACAATGTAAGTCTTCAAAAGATGCATGAAAACGCTCAATGAGTGAGGTAAATAAAAGTGAAAAAACAACAAAAAAAATATGTGTTTGTCGCCAGAACTATTCGCCAAACTATGCGCATTAATAAAGAAATTTCACCTCAGTCATGATGCGCATTTTTTGGCGATATTTTAAACTATATCCTTCCTGGTGAAATGTTGAACGATACATCATTGAACATAAATCTAAAAAATATTTTTCCGCCTAAGTCATCTACTGTATGTGTGTTTCAGATGTTTTTACGCATATTTTGATTTTTTTTAAATTTTTTGAACACATTATACAACTTTAGTTTTGGTAAAATTTTGGATAACAGACTCAGCTATGAAATATGTTCAGGTCATTCCCAGCAACAGCAGCTTGACCAAATTATCCTGCAATCTACGGTCTTTCATTTAACAGCACTCAAGGCTCAGGATGAAAATGATTGGCCCCATATTTAATCCACTTTCCGTGCCCTAGAGGGAATCTGTTTCGTTCATGTTTAACTCCGGTGTTTACGGTGTGTGAAGCACAGGTTCATTTCCTGCCTCACTGATAAACACTTGCAGAGAGGGACCTTGATTGATTTTTGTCGGGCCCCTCTTACTTTTTCTGTCTATTTGAGTGTAGTTACTGATTAGCTTGGGTCGTTGTGTCCCCTGACCCCCGCAGTGCCCCAGCCACAACACAGAGGTCAGAGGTCAATGCCCCCCCCCCCCTTCTGCTTTGTTAGCCTTTCTCCTTTTCATTTCATTCTCTTTTCTTAGTCTGATTTCCACAGGGTGGATGTTAACACATTTTGTGGTAAGGAAGGGAGGTAGAGGGGTGCAGTGAGGTAGAACGGGATGATGTCAGGGATGAGTGTGTGCGTGTGTGTTAAGTGTCACGAGGGCTTTCAGGGGTTAGGCCGGTAAATGAACAGCTGAGAGCGGTGATTTAGTCTGTATAAAAGGAGCCCAACTGTCATAACAAAGACACTCTGACAGCAGGCCAAGCGGAGACAAAGAGGAGTCACCGTCCCCCAGGAGGCCTTCAAAGACCCCTTTGGACGCACACACACACACACACACACACACACACACACACAGGCACGCACACACCAAACTCAAACACTTACCCAAACAATGGGGAGTGGGTAGCAGGCCTCGCGAGGGTCCGGGGACCAGACTGCGCTCGATCCATGACAAAGCCTTCCAAGGCGTCCGTGTCTCCTTCAGCCAGCGTCCCAGCAAACATGGAGAGGTGAGATACGAGATGTCAGGAGACAATATTTTCGCATCACTTATTCAGCATTATCTTTCCATTATTCCTATAAGCCCCAAAAATAGGATTGGTGGAGTGAAAACCTTTTTTTATTTTTTAAATCTCCAACAACTCCAAATAATCCGCAACGTCCAACCAAATCTCTCACTCACATGTATTCTGGTGGATCAGTCTGTCCTCCTCCAGGGACCCAGCCCCTGGCAACAGAGACCAAAAGCAGGTTCACCGCATGCTGCTTTTTATTGTCTTTGATTGATTACCTGATTCTGGTCAGCTGTCAGCTGGTCTGCAGGGGCCACGCCCCTCTCTACACCATTCACCAACTACACCCCCCCCCCCACCGCCACAGGGGGCGCCACCTCGGGTGGACAGACACCTGAGGTCAGATAAATGTGAGCATGAGAATTTCTTGAATAAATCCTCTTTGTGAGCGGCTTGTGTGTCAAAGTTTGCGTTTGCAGGTTAAAATTGTGTTAAAACATGTCATTCAGTCATGAGCCCTTTTCATTTAGTTTTATTTTGAAATTACGCAGTTGGGGAGGTTAAGAGTTACGTTGGGGCAAATCATGATTATAAAGAAATAACGGATTTTTTAAATTTAGGATCGCAACCTCGGGAAAGTGTTTCTCGTCCCTCTCTCTCTCCCGGGCTGAAAAGGACGAGTGGGGCGCCTCCATCCCATTAGGCTCCGATTGATCAGCCTTTTTCTTCAGGCTCGAGGAGCGTGAGGAGTCCTCCTCCACCCTGCCACCCATCCACCTGCTGGGGCTTTGTCTGTGGCTTTGGAAGAGCTTTGGCTTTCAGCAAAAAAAAAAAAAAAAAAGCCAACACGGACCACACACTCCAACACCACACACACACACACACACACTCTGGCTGGCATTAAGGCTGGAAAAAAAAATCAGCGGCCACAGAGTGTCCCGCTGGTCCAGGTGGAAATGCCACCGGACCAGGACTCTGACCAAACTCTTCCCCCCTAAAACTCGTGGGGCTGAAATTTTTTGGGAGTTATGATTACACTCAGGGCGAGGTCCAGTTCCACTGCCGCTTTTATAGACTTTACAGAGAAATTCTCCCAGACCACAGTGGAACAATGTCGCTGCGCAAAAAAAAAAAAAAAAAAAAAAAGATCCAGGAATAAAATGAAACTCTGTCCTGCGTAGATTTGGTTGGAAACGGATTAAATTATAATTAGAACGCAATTTTACCAAAAAAAAAAAAGAAGCTGTGCCATTTCAATTTGATGATGTCAAAAAAATGACATGCTTGATTTACCAGACTATTAGTTCTGCTGAAATTGAACAATAGGCAAAATAAAGACGATATTGATCCGATTATCAGGCTGTTCCGCCTGGTCCCGTATCGTCCTCCACTCGGCTAAGAGGATTTCATCCAGAAGATAAGAGCTTGCGTTCAGGGATGGGGGAGGCAGCTGTGTTACTCCGCAGTGGGTCACATTCAATCTCAGTTTTTTTGTGTCTTGAAATATATAAGAAAACAAGGCAGAGTTTTGACCTTTGACCCCATTTTTATTATATTTTTTGAATCAAGAAATAATGAGACCTGCAAGAACAGAACGAAATATATCTAACTATTGATAATGAGCATTGACTAAACAAAAGTAGACACACACACACAGGGGTCACTGAGGCGTGTGCGCCCTCCAGGCGTTGACTACGCAGCGTAGGCGCTGAACTTTTACTGGCTGTGACTTCCTGTTTTTTTAGTGACAGGAGCCACAACTATGTACGTGTTTATTCCTCCACGAAACAGTTAACTAGCGCCAGCGAAAGTGAGAAAAAAAACTGTATGTCAGTGTAGGACACAAACGCATAGACCTTCAAACCATCTTATCAAAGATGTTTCTGCAGTGGACAGGAAGTCAGACCTTCACCCCTCAGCTGGTGAAAAAGTTGGTCCAAGAATTCCAGACTTCAACCACAGCAGCGGTGTGAAAACGACAGCTCTCGCCTCGGGTTTCCCCTTCCACGTCCAGCCCGGTGTCATTTACACCCACACCCACAGACACACACACCCACACACAGGCAGACACACACACACACACACACACAAACACACTCACAGCTCCGTTGAATTTGGTTCATTCCTCTGTTTCTTGGAGGGCGATGAACCAACACCACTCAGCCGTCAGATTTACCGGTAACGATGATGTGGACATATTCAACATTTTTTTTTTTTTGGCTCTTTGCAACATTACGCTGGATTTTCTGCGTCATTCTTGTAGACGAAGGTAAATACGAACGTACAGCGTTGAGTTGAATTGAGATGAATGGCCTGTTGCACACAGAATGGACACTAATCATCACCCCCTCATCAGCTGTGCCCCCTCCCACCCCCCCCCCCCTTCCACTCACGCACACCACTAACTGCTGGTCCTCCTGTGTACACCTCTTTGTGTCTCTGTGTTGGACTATCAGATGGCAGACAGGGATTTAAGGGTTTGGGATCTTTGCTGCGTGAGGTCAAAGCTCTGGTATTTCCAGGCGGAATCACGGTTCCAGGGAAAAACCACAACGACAACCCACAATCCAGAACACACAAACGCACAACTAAGACAATGCCCCCAATGGATAATTGGAGTTCATGCATAGTTTAAGCATTTAAAAAGATTGAAAGGAAAATTAATATTTCAAATGAACATTGACGTAATGTGGACAAAGACAGATTATCAATTGTTTGCAATGGTCAAATTCAACCAATGATCAATTCTCCATGATCAATTTCATGACATTGAGACGATAAAAAAAAAAAAATCTTTTTCCGGCTCCGTGAAGTCTAAAGAATAACTGGACTGGAATCAGCATCGTTTAAATCAGTGCGGATCACCTCTGATTTATGATAAATTGATGCGCTAATGGCTCTCGTTAAATCTGTAATAAAAATATATGCAACATTGTGTATTGTGGCACATTTGTCCAGCGTCATGTCGCTGCTGATGGCCTGCAGGCTCCAGATGGGACAAACCCGCTGATAAATAACCAACTAATCTGCTCAAGGGAAGTAACAACTTTACTAAGACATAGCACATCCATCACTTTCACTCAGATATGAGCACAAGCTCGTAAAATACATGACATCAGTGACTGCCGGTCGCACAACAGATTCCTCTCACACACACACACACACACACACACACACGTGGAGCTTGCCTTCTCACCACAACCCTCTCACACTCTTCTCCGTTAACCCGCCTCAACTCTATGACCGGGAAATGAAGACAACAAATAACTTTTCTGGTATGTGCCTTCAAATACGCATATACATGGCAATGAGAAACACACACACGCACACACACACACACACACACACACACATATAACGCACACCAGAGCATGCCGAGCCATAAAACCACTGGGCTCCAGAGACAAAAGCCTTGTCATGCTCTGGTGGGGTCCTGCCACTAATCCACACAGCTTTAGGGGTTGCAGACAGCAGACACACGCAAGTGCGCACACCCACGCACACACACACACACATACCCACAACTAAACAGGCGCACACACACACACACACGCGCAGAGTAGAATAGATCTATGTGAACGAGAAATTCGACACACGCACACCGTGCCTGGATTCAAGAATACATACGCACACTCACAGACATACACAGACACACACACAGACAGTGGACGCACACACGGTGGTGTCGGTTGTGTAGCTGACTGGCCGGGTGTTAAGGCCGAGCAGAGCTACTGGCGACAGGTTGGAGAGCGGAGATGGCTCACTAAGCCTAATCACACAGGGGAATGCTGTCTGGGGCACCTGACCATCAGACCTCTTCCAGTGTGTCTGTGTGTGTGTGTCTGTGTGTCAGTGTGTGTGCTCACTGGCCTACATGTAGCTTTGCATGTGCTTTTGAATGTACGTGTGAACTCCGGATGAAGGCAGTCATAATTGGGGCTTAACGCCCCGAGCGGGGCGGGAGGAGAGGTGCCAGAGCGGGACCCGGGGCGTCAGACTGGAGCTGGAGTGGAATGGTGTGGGGGGGGGGGGGGGGGGGGGGGAAAGGGGGCCCCCGGTTTTTTCGGGGCCGCCCCCCCCCCCCACAAATGCTCTTGGATCAAGTCGGGGGCGTTCTTTCTTCCACATTCAGACCACATTCTGACAAATCGAAAAATTAAAAAAAGACTCTCAAAGCTTTGACTGAACCGAAAGCTCAGAAGCTGGAACCTCACGCAGAACGAAAAAAAAAAAAAATGAAGTGAAGTTGTGCCGCGTTGGAAAAAATGTTAAAAGACATTATTGATGACCAACAACCTTGCTGTTTTTTTTTGTTTTTTTCTGCAAAATGACTGCCAACGTTGAAATAAGGAAGAAATTACCGAGCTGCGTAAGTCATGTGCCAGAGGTGGAGATCTGTTTGAGGAGGTTGTTTGGGTTGGGAGTAGCATCATCATCGTCGTCACCATCATCATCATCACCATCATCATCACCATCATCATCGCCATCCTCATCATCCTCACCATCACCATCCTCATCACCATCCTCATCATCATCATCATCACCATCACCATCATCATCATCATCATCACCATCATCACCATCATCATCATCACCATCATCGCCATCACCATCATCACCATCACCATCCTCACCATCATCATCATCACCATCCTCACCATCCTCACCATCACCATCACCATCACCATCACCATCACCATCACCATCACCAACATCACCATCACCATCCTCACCATCCTCACCATCACCATCACCATCACCATCACCATCACCATCATCACCATCATCACCATCATCACCATCATCACCATCATCATCATCATCACCATCATCATCATCATCACCATCATCATCACCATCATCACCATCACCATCATCACCATCATCATCATCATCATCACCATCCTCACCATCCTCACCATCCTCACCATCACCATCACCATCATCACCCTCATCACCATCATCATCATCACCATCATCATCACCATCATCACCATCATCATCATCACCATCACCATCACCATCACCATCACCATCACCATCACCATCACCATCACCATCACCATCACCATCACCATCATCACCATCATCACCATCATCATCATCACCATCCTCATCATCATCTTCATCATCATCTGACGCCAGAGGCCAAAGAAAAAGCATTTCCAGCCTTCGCCTTGGAGACGTTAGCATGATGTACGTGTTCAATAATCCGGTGTCATCCTTAAATCAATAAATTCAATATCAATAAATTGAAATGGCTCTTGATAGAGAAAAACAAAAAACGCGGGTTTCGCCTGGTTTCCAGCATCTGCAGAGTTTCACTGGGATCAATTAGGGAGACAATTATTGATCTTTTTTTTTTCTTTCAACACTCGGCCTCTGTTCAGCTGCTCTCGGCCACAGTACGGGAGAGGATTGTGCGCCGGCTGAACTGGAGCAGGAATTTTTTCGAGATGAAGGCCCAGAAGGCGTCCCGGTGAGGTCGATACGAGTCGAGCGGTGGAGATTTGGGCAAGCGGCACTCTGAATCCATTTTGGAGGACGCACTGAGAGCAAAGAGAAGCAGAGTGGCGTTTCCTGGCGTGATCCTGGGCCAGGACACGGAACAGCAAGATAATGAAATACTCTGCGTTATATTTGACACCGAGATGATACAATTCAGCCTCCTGATACACAGGGAATACAACCTCTTGGCTGCCTTCATTTTCTCCGTTTAGTCTCCAGTCCCAAGCACGGTTAAAAAAAAAATTGCGAAAAAAGATCATCCTATTTCTATTTTCCATTTTATAGATCTCCTATTTGCCTCTTATAATCAGATAAGATAAGACAAGAAGATAATAAGATATCCATATTTATCACAAGTCATTATGCAGTTTTACCGCGTCTATCCAAGACATGTGGAACCTCCGGGGTTTTTTCCGGAGCAGTGATTTTCAAGGACGGTGCCTAGGCACCTTGAGAGGTCAGCAGGTGTGCCTTGGGCAAGTAACCCATTTTCCTTAATTGCTCCAAAAATATTCATGAGTGACACCAAATTCACACTGAGAGTCCGGAGACTAAAATAAGCCCAAATGTGTCATTTTGTAGGATTTTTGGTTGGGGGCATTATGTTAATATAAAATTTGTGCCGCAAAAAAAGAAAAGGTTGGAAAAAGCCAGTTCTGGATCCTATTTCATGTCCCACCAAGCAGTGAAGCCTCTGAAGTTGTGAGACAAGTTTTTGCATATTTGTATCCTTCTCAAACAGGAATATGAAACCCTGTTGAGCTACGAAAGCTCAAACCTCACCGAGAAGTAACTCAATTGTTCGCACATCAAGTGAAGCCAACTTCTCTGTTACGGTTCACGCGTTGACCTTTGACCTCTCGTCCGAGCTTCACGCTCGCCCCTCGGGTCTCTTCGAGGGGGCTGCCGACACCCCGAACACCCCCGGAGCAGCCGTGATATCCCTTTCTGCCCCCTGGTCCAGCTCTGTCGTTGCCTCATCCTGCCTCCAATGTGGTTCTGATTCATCACACTTACGGGTAATCGGAGTGCCCTCCTTCGCCTCTCCTTCCACGGGCTCCAGATGACTGTCTGATGTCGGGGCACCACACAATGGGATCCAGATGCGTGATCGATGGCGTACGGACGATGTGCGTATTGTGGTTTTGGGTTACAGACAGGCGGTCCCATCCCACCGGCCCCGGCCTGCGCGGGGGTGATTAATGGGACTTTACTGGCAGCGAGCGGGACCCCGTTTCCGCCATACACAATACACAGCGCACAACAACAGGCAAAGAACAGCACAGGCTCCTCTCGGGGCTCGGATTCACGTGTGCACACGTGCGAGGCCAAAGACCCCGGAGGTCATGGTGTGTGTGGGTGGGGTGGATGGAGACTGGATGTGAGGGGGAGAAGAGGCCAGAGGCATGATGGGGACATGAGTCCGGCTTGAGGTCACCACTTTGCGTCCTGTAAGTCACGCCGTCGCCGCGCAATAACAATATGGCAATGCGAAAGACCCCAAAAAAACAAAAACCCCATCCTCATCTGGAAGAAATCAGCGCTGCACACGTTCATGCTCCAACAATGCACTCGTTGGACACATTCACCACAAATCAATAACCGATAACCGTCTGGACGCTGTCATCCCTCCGCACACATTCTGTCTCATTTCTCATTTCTCGGAGATATATATATATCTTTTTTTTGGGGGGGTTTTTGCACCCTGACTCATTTTTCTCAGAGCATGTTTCGGCGGCGTGGATGTCGGCGGGTCATGTGGGGAGCAGATGTGCGGCGGGTGGAATCTCTGGGTGGCTCCGCATGCCATCCCGTGATAAGCAGAGGATGAGATCCCATCGCCGCGGAGTCCGGGACTTTTGTTTCCACTTGTGATGAATCTGTCTGATTTGTGTTGCAACGGGGGGGTGGAGGGGGGGTTTTCATAGGAATTACAGACACGTGAAATACATTAAGCGTAGTGTGCAGTGTGTTGTGGATTAGGGGGGGGGGGGGTTTTCATAGGAATTACAGACACGTGAAATACATTAAGCGTAGTGTGCAGTGTGTTGTGGATTAGACATGGGAGAGGCTGGAGATTTGCATCTGACACTGGTCCCTGCCCCCAAAACCTCCTCAGCTCCTTTGTTCTCTTTCAGGCCAAATAAAAAAAAATACATATATTTGCGGCTACAATGTTTTTTTTTAAAAAGGGATCCTTAGTTATATCCTTATTTGAATCCCCTCATGTGCTGCCACGTGCGCCTTCATTTAAAGCATCTCGCGTTTCCCCTCCAGCACCTTTGCTTGTCTCCAAATCATTCACTTTTTCATCGAGTCTTTTTTTTTTTTTTTTTTTCCTGCAGCAGACTGTGTAATATACACAGGAGTTCAGGTTCAGTTCAGGTGTTAACATCTCTACTCATTTCATCCCCCCACCCTCCATTAGCCAGTCAGCCGCGTTGCCAAAAAAAGCAGCCCGCACACGCGCGCGCTCACTCCGGCTCCCAGCACGCATCATCATCATCATCATCCTGAAGTGTCAGGGATTAATAACACAATAGCTTGAATCAACAATGTGTGATTAAAACCTCCCTGTGAGAGAGGCGGTTTAGCACCGCAACCACAGACCCCCCCCCCCTCCCCCCTCGTCCACCACCACCCCGAGGTGAGCTCTCTTTCATGTGGCTTCCTGCCGCGTTTATCTGGGACGACACGCTGCTAAATGTGAACACGGGAGGTGACCTCTCACAGCCAGGAGGGACTTTGAAGGACATGACACCAAAAATGAATTTGGAATTGGTTTGGTCATCATATATATATATATATATATATATATATATATATATATAT
>JAFBJU010000601.1:12781-89528 GCA_016785305.1 Colistium nudipinnis
TATATATATATAAAAAACAAAAATCCATAACGAACTTGGCAGTAATGCGGAATTAATGGAAATAAATGAAAAGAAGTCGAGTTTTTACTTGTACTTGTGTATTTCCATTTCGTGTGTGAGTGTTATGATCTATTATTATGTAAGCTGCTATATATCGCCGTATATTGGATGCCACAGCTTCAGCTACTAAATGTGTTGTTTGTGATTTTTCTCACTTGAATTAATCAACGATAACAATCAAAATGATGCGAAATTGTATTTCTACTTTTTCTCCTGCAAAACTTTCAATGCGAGACTGTGTGTGTGTGTGTGTGTGTGTGTGTGTGTGTGTGAGGCGAGCCGGAGTCTGTGACTGTGTGTGGCTTGGCTGAGTGTGTGTTTTGGCTTGTGTGCGGCCTCAGGCGGGGGGGGGGGGTCAATATGTGTTTTGGGGTCACACCGGGGGTCTCGGATGAAATTACCCGACACACACACACAAACAAAGACACACACACACATCATACATGTTACAATCTCAGAATATACTTTTTAATAGTTCCAGGTCAATCATGATTCTTGCATGAGTTTAATCTCTCGACATGACACTGCACTTTTATTAACACACACGTGTCTGCACAAGTGTGTGTGTGTGTGTGTGTGTGTGTGTGTGTGTGTTTGTGTGTATTCGTGTGGGAAACTCGCCACCCAGGATGGAAACTATAGTAAAGAATCTGCCTCGGGCCTGCTAGGTATAAATGTGTGTTTGTGTGTGTGTGTTTGTGCGTGTGTGTGTTCTGGTCCTGGTCACAGCATCCTCTCTCTCTTTCTCTTTGTTTACCCCACCACCCACTACCATCCAGATGTGCTGAAGGTGTGTTTGTGGGTGGGACAGTGTTGTGATGTTTCTACGGTGTCTGTGTTAAGATGTGCGATTTTATCTGTGCAGCAGTGTATGACTGGTGCTGGTGTGTGTGTGTGTGTGTGTGTGTGTGTGTTTTGTGGCTGCGGGGCAGCTTTAGGATGACTGATATGTTGTGAGCAGCGCTGAGGGACACTTGAGACAGCAGGCGGATCAGATGGACATCGCTCCATCAATGAAGTGTCAGTGACTCACACACGCACACACGCACAATCGCACACAGGCGCACACAAACACCAGTTAGGGAGAGGAACAGGAAGCAGCGAGATGGGCCGAGACGGCCAGCGGGACGGGGGTGTGAGTGCGCGTCGGGGCGGAATGTGTGCGTTAGGCAGGTGAAAAATGAGGAAGCTGTTTTGTAGACAGAAGAAATGTAATTAGTACCACACACACATACACACACACACGCACCGTGTTTCACACACTGGAACACTTGGAGCAGTAATCAGCCAATCAGACGGTGAGAACATTGAAGTGATTTCAAGACTGACAATAACATTCTTTACACTCAGTGTTAAAAAGAGAAATAGATTGATTTGTTAAGATTTATAACTTTCACTTATTTATCTGACTACTTAAGTGTGTGTGTGCGTGTGTGTGTGTGGTCTAGGTATCACTCATGTTGTGTGGCCCTTAATATTTTTTAACAGCGGCACATCAGAATGACTTGCTTTTCCGTTTGGAGGATGAAAAGGATGTTTTTTTTTTTCTGTGCATGGATATTTATATATTATATTATGATATTATTATTTCAAGGTGAAAAAACACATTTCAAGGTTAAGGTGAAGTAGGCTGGAGGTGAGGCTAAAGATCACGGATAGGCAAGTAGTTGCTAAGGTTAAGGTTAGAGTGAGTCCTCAGGGAATAAATATAAAGTAGAATCTTGTCTGAAGTCATGGATGTATGTGAGTGTGTGTGTCTGTGTGCGTGTGTGTTTGATGTGTGTTGCATTGCGGTATAGCGACAACAATCCCCCAGGCATAAAAATGTCAGAGCCGGAGAGCAGGAGGAGGGAGGCCAACAAATTCTCGACAAATTGGCTCCTGTTCAGGACACAGAAGCCCCGCGATGACAGACGCTCAGCCTCCCGGCTCGACAGGTTGAGAGGGGGGCGGGGCTTAAAATCGGCGTTCTCCTTGGCCCCTTCCTCTTCATCTTTTATTTCTTCCCCTTCATCATCTTCTTCATCTTCATTTGCAGTTTTTTTGTGTATGTCTGTTTACATGCCACTGCTCCGTCAACCAAACTCCTGTTGTCTGGGGGCGGAGCTTCCCGTCCCGCAGCCACACAGACCCATTCACAGACGGACACCTGACACTGAGCCGCTGCTCTCACACACGGATTAACACTGACATTCCTCCATCCATCCCTCCATCACGTATGAGTCCTCATTCCTCTCTCACCCCACTCACTACCTCTCCTCCATCCTTCTTTCTTTTTCTTCCTCTTTCCTTCTTGTTCTTAATTGTTTCCTTATCTCATCTCATTATTATTATCATTTTTTTCTTTTCCTCCCTGTACATATATGTACTTATTATTATTATTATTATTATTATTACAAAGTAAGCTCAACAGCTGCTGTCAAGTGCTTGACCTTCTATAAAATCGGTGAATAAATATATCTAAATAGCTTTCTTTAGATAAATAACTTTTACATATATATTATTACACGTACATACTATACACAGATACACTGGTTTATGACACAACATCAAATCCACCAGGATTCAAAAATGAAAAGGTCACATTATGAAATAAAAATGTCAGTATTTACGATATATCGCTATTTACTTCGTAATGGCGCACTTCCTTGTTTTTCTTGCTCCTTTACTAAATCATTTTCTGACTTTATTCACCACTCCATCTCTCCTTTAACGTATTAAACAACTCGTTCTTTTCTCCTCGTCTTTTTTTCTTCCTTGTGCATGTGCCAGAGTGGAAATGAGTCGGTTTATGAGGAGAGTTAAGTTTCATAACCCACCATCTCCCTGAACCTGCTCATATTAACTCCCAACAGCCCCTCTGGACAGTTATGTACACACACACACACACACACACACAAACGGACTCATGCAAACATGCACACACACACACACACACACTCATGCGGGTCCAATAAGAGAGGGAAGTGTGCTTGAATGCAGCTCAACGGCAAACCCACATTAAGTCGTCCCCTGTGTGTCCTATAACGACTTATATCTCACATCCACTCAGGCCATTTTGGAAAATCAATGCTCCAATTCACAAATCCACTTTTCCCATCTGCACACGGGCGTCCAGGCCTGAATCAAACACACGCACCGTTCTCCAGTTCCCCTCTCTCAACTTTCATGGTGTCACGCTCCAAAAAAACATTGGAGGCTTGGAATAAGCACAAGATATAATCCTGACAATCAAAATCCCAAGCCAAAACAGCTTGTGTCTGGCCGTCCTGCAAACACTGACAACCGATCTGCTCGTATATATATATATTTTTTTTTTCATATATATATATATATATATATTTTTTTTTATTTTTTATTTTTTTTTTCTTTCTTTTTTTCATATTTATATATATCCAAAGGATACCGGCCATGGGATGGACAAACACAGGTAGCACGATTAGCATAATTATGTAATTATGACTACAATGCATATGTCCCAGTACATGTGACTTTTATCATCACATGGGCGATATGAAGCTTTACATTTGAATTGTTGTGTCATAAAAAAAGAGACATTAAAAGCATTCAAAATAGCACTTTAAAATGTTATTCAAAATTACAAATTACAATCACAGCCTTTTAGGATTTTGTGTGGCAAATTGGACGGAACGTTTTTAGGATGAGATGAATTTGACAATAATCTGGTAAAGATGGTAAGGATTCGTAAGGATTAGCAGGAGCAAAATAGAAAAGGCAGAGTTAAATCTAAATTACTGGACATTTTGGAGTTTAGGTAATGAATCAACATGTAAGCTCGTGCAAATTTGCGGCTTAATTATTAAAACGTGCCGGTTGTGTCTTTGGACACGGATCATACGTGTTGGCGGGAACTGGTGAAAACAGGGATGACCACCAAGGATCTCAGAGAGGCGGGATCGGCAGCAGCACACCTGACAGATGCCACGGGTGGAAGAAGAAGAAGACGAAGAAGACAAAGAAGACGAAGAAGACGAAGAAGAAGAAGAAGACGAAGACGAAGACGAAGACGAAGACGAAGACGAAGACGAAGACGAAGACGAAGTGGGTCTCACCACCTCCCTGAGTGTGTGTGTCTGTCAGCACACGAGCTGGAGATCTTATCTCCCAATTATTGCACCCAGCACATTCCTGCTAACCACACACATGCATGCATGCACAGCACGCACCTGCGCATTAAACCCAAACATCGCTCGCAGTGGTTGTCTTGCTGAGCGCACGAATAACATTTAGCCCGGTAAAAAAAAAAAAAAAAACGTCACACGCGCTGAACACCAGCACTTTGTCAGAGGATGAGGAATCGCCATTTTTCGCCGCGCCCCATTTTTCATACATTTCACTGAAATCATTTAAAACGTTTTCCCCGGTCATGTTAGCACACTCATTTCTCACACTTTGCACAGACACACACACACACACACACACACACACACACACACACACACACTAACACAAAATCATGCAGCCATTCTCACTTTGCTCTCTCAAGAAACAAATGGATCTCAAAGACTCATAAAGAGTTTGGGAATTTTTACCTGCTGACTCATGTTGGTCTCAGAAATGTCACAGAGCACGAGGTCCACACACACACACACAGACACACACACGCACACACACCAGACCTCGAAAACACATGTGCGCACCCAGGGGCCATTTAGACGAGTGAGAGCCCTCAAAACTGCAATAACTCTCCGCTACTCCTTATGAATCATCAGAGTATCCAGAAACACACGTCGTGTGTGTGTGTGTGTGTGTGTGTGTGTTTGTGTGTGTGCGCGCGTGTGTGTGTTTGGCTGCAGTGTGCGCTGTGAGTCCTGGACGTGCCACACATTGCGTATCAATCACGGAAGGGGTTGACAGGGATTTTCGTGGGAATTGCAAAAGCAGGGTGGACACTGTGTCGAGTGAGACTAACCAACAAGTTGGAATTCTCTCTCACACACACACACACACACACACACACACACACACACACACACACACACTTGATATATGTGTCATATTTGGTACCTTTTATTATTTAATTACAACATATAAACGTAGACTGACAATGTTTATTATACATGATGAATAACATATATATATATATATGTATATATATATACATATATATATATCGATATACGTATATATCTAGATATATACGTATATATAAATAAATATATATATATATATACCGCTTCACTTATGAAAAATGATAATTTGGTGCTTTGTTTTCTCAATTGAGTGGTTCAATTGATGGACTGTCCCTTTAATTTTTTTTAAACATTTTCCCACACATTGCATGACACTACAGTATTTATGACAAGAGTGTACTTGTTCCAACTCGTCACTGGGACTCTGCTGCAAAACACCAAAAATAACGCGGCCGAACTGACACTCGAAGCAAATGGCTTGTGTAGCGATTGTGATGTTGGTGAACTGCCGTAAAATGTGATATATTATTCGTGTCATTCGTGTATATGGATGTATTGTGAAACAGCGGTGGTTCTTTCTCACGCACACGCACGCACACGCACGCACACGCACGCACGCACTCGCCAGCCCAAAGGTTTTACATGAGAAAACGTCTCGGCTTCACTCTCCATTTCTGACCCCGTGCCCCAAAACAAATCCTGAATTAATGAAAAAAGGGAAATCCCAGAGGTCCGCAGGCTCCCTCTCTCTCTCTCTATCGCTCTCTCCCACACACACACACACACACACGCACACACACAGATTGTGTGTCTCTCACCCTCATGCGGCGGTGGAGGATTAGTGGAACTGGTTCAATGATGGGAGTGTTTCCAGGTTGACAGAGAGTGACGGAGCTCGGTCTGGGACACTGGCCATTTGGACACTGTCTTTCTCTGGCGTGTGTGTGTGTGTGTGTGTGTGTGTGCGCACTCCAACACGATAACTGAGCCTAAGTGTTTTGAGTTGCACCCAGTCACTCTGGCAATGGTGTCTTTTTTTTTTTTTTTTCACCACCATCGGTGAACTGGTGTGTAGGAGTAAATACAATGTTTTGTGGCTTATTTAAACACACAACGAGACACTTGAGTTTCAGCTCTGGGTCACCGTCTGATGGATCCGAGAAAATCACCTCACGCACACGCTGAGGTCAATTGGCCTGGGTGGCGTACGTACGCGGATATACGTGACCGATAGATGGGTCCGTTCTCGTTGTTGCACGTTTTGTCCAATTCGCTGGTGGAGTTGATGAAATGGCCAAAAAAAAACTCAAAAAACGTTGATTTTATATTTGACGGGCTATTTTCCTGACCTGTCCGCCCCAACAGTTAATGTTGGCCGCTTATCGCAGCACCAACCTGAGTGGAAATTCGTCTTTGAGTGTCAGAGATAAATCTGCCTGGCTTTCAGGCAACTCATTACGATTCGGAGCTGATGGAAGGAGCCCTGATGATGAAGTATGTTTGTTTAGTCCAGATTTCAAATCGCTTGAGTCTGTGATCCTGTCGGTCTCAGTTTGGAATATTTCCTTTCGGAGCAATTATGCGCCTGACTATATTTCACTCCATGAATAATGAGCCTGGGGTTCTGTTTCCATGACATACGCACATTCATCTTATTCTTTGACCTGTTATTGATCCTAAATTGCTGGTCGTAGCCTACAAGGGGGGCTGGGCGCGATAACGCCGCCCAGCGGGGCCGCAGTTGGCCCGCCGGCCGTAGTTTGGACACCCCCGGCCTACAACATAATTTGTCATGGGGATTCATTTCCCTTATCTCGGTGCAATGATAACGTTTCATTAGTAGCCGACCTCATGGAACATCGTAACGAGCGATAAATCAGTGCACACCACTCCGCGTGTTTCACACACGCTTGCTTCCGGTGGTGTTTTCTACGGGAACCTTTGAAGGCCTCTCGTCAACTTCTCGTCTCCTCTCGCCGAGCAAAATCTCAGTAAACAAAACGGCATCTGCAGGAAATCAGGGAAGTGCGGAACTCCAAATGGCTCCTGGGGAGGCCGATTTTCCCTCTCAGCTTCTAAAATGTTTACTTTCAAGGAGGGTTTCGCGACAACCGGCAAAGTCGACGGATCCTTTGAAGGTTCCTTGTGATAACACAATCAGCTTTAAACACTAGACAATGGGCAGGAAGTGAACTGTAAACACAAAGCACACCAAACATTCACCAGAATAAACCAAAAGGAACAAGACGGCGTGTAACAACTCAATTTGCTGCTGCCATTACAATACATGCAAATGAATGCCGTGTGTGTGCGTCTTTGAGTGTGTGCGTGTGTGTGTGTGTGTGTGTGTGAGGGACGGAGATAAAGGCCGAAGGAGAAAGTGGAACACAGGCTTGTAATCCATCATTTATGACTGTCGGGCTTCTATTACAGAGTAAACAAGGCGCTTCTGCACTCACGGGTGGCCACGTCCCAGCAGTGTGTGTGTGTGTGTGTCTGTGTGCGCGTGTGTGTCTGTGTGGGTAAAGTGCATGTAAGTGGGCTACAGTATCCGTGCAAAAGTGTGCGCACCTTAGCGTGTAAATGCTCCCGTTGAAAAACAACCCAGGAGGTAATAACAGACCTGACGACGCTCCAAGAACCCTGATTAAAAAAACGATTATATTCTGTGTGTGGGCGCGCGTGTGTGTGTGTGTGTGTGTGTGTGTGTGTTTGTCCAAATTCACCAAAGGAAAGTCTATCAGCAGTAAGTAGAGGACTCTCAGTCGGCTTCCCGCTGTGGGACAGTTTGTGTGTACAGTAGCCCCTACAGCTTCAGGCCATGTGTTGAGTGTGTGTGTGTGTGTGTGCGTCTTTCTGGCTTGTGTGTCTGTTGGTTTGTGTGTTTGTGCGTGGTTTCCCTGATCTAAAAATGGTCAGACGGTTGGAAGCTTGTCGCTGTGACCCCCGACCGAGCAATTCGCCTCCACTCATCCGCGATTACTGAGACGTATCAAGGTGTTGATGTTGGACTCCAGTCTAAGAGTGTGTGTGTGTGTGTGTGTGTGGGGGGGTGTGTTTTTGGCTATTTCGAGAGAGCCGTGGCAGAGGGCCCGCATCCAACTCTGCTTTATCTCTTCTCAACATACCAAGTGAGCTAAAAACACCCTTTAGAGAAAGAATAATGAGAGACTGTATCCTCCTGCAAAAAATGCTTTCTTCTTCCGTCCCTCAACGGTTCACGGTTTCAACCGCGAGGACTTTTCAATCATTTTGAATTTGATTCCATTGAATTTAGTGGAGTTTCCACTCCGCTTGAGTCTCTTGTGATGGCAACAGCTGAAAACCATCATCCTGAGGTGATAGCACTGATTATGGTCATGTGTCAAGTTTAAGGTGAAATCATGTGATTGTATGTTCAAATGGATGTCATCTATAATAGTCTGAAAGAGAAAAAGTGTGCAGGAAGCTCATAAATTATTTGTTTTAATTTATAATAATAGTCTGAAAGAGAAAAAGTGTGCAGGAAGCTCATGAATTAATTGTTTTAATTTATAACAATAATTATTAAAGATAGACCTGTTTTATTTAACAGTGGATGCAAGTGTCAGTGGGATTTCACCTGGTCAGCTAAAGGTGACATTAAATCAAACGTTCCTGGCAACAGCAGATGCTAAAGGCCATGAACGTCACCGTGTGTGTGTGTGTGTGTGTGTGTGTGTGTGTGAGAGAGAAATCAGAATCAGGCACTCATCACCCTTTCCTCATTTGTACAAACACCAAGGTATCGTAGTTTATGTAACAATGACATCCTGTCATTTGACATGTTGAATGTAAAAACAAACCTTCAGATAACGAGAACATTCCAGCCCAGAAGAACCCCCGACTCAGGCTCGTAACCTCCATGCGTGAGTTACTGTTTAAATCACTCAGAGATAACGACAACAAACAAAAAATGACACCCCCTCGCGCGTTGGCATTGTTTATGAGCGGGCGCACGTGTGCAAGGCCGCGTCTGCAAACACGCTAAGGGCCAAAAGCGCCTCATCAAACACACATCTCACGCCAGCCGTAATTGCAAACAGACGGCGCATTGATAAGAACCACGCTGGCTCACGCAGGATACTGTATATATATGTGCACACAACACACAACACGCCTACGCACGCACACAAGTGCCTCGCACTGTGACGGGATCCAGCTGCGCGGTGAAGGACGGAGCAGAGGAGGAGACGCGGCACAGCTGGAGGTCAGCGTGAGGTCTGACCCGGCTAATGCCTGACACGCAGCGTGTGTGTGTGTGTGTGTGTGTGTGTGTGTCGCTCTACCTGTGTGAGTCACATTCACACACACAAACACACCACAATGAGACTCATGAGGTCAGGTTAGGTTTAGGTTAAGGTCAGGGTTAGGCATATATTGAGGTTCGGGTTAAAATGGAGATAAAACCGTGCGTGTCTGCATCTACGCAATCAATGGAAATGACACAAATGTAAAATGTCGAGTTGAAATTTCATTTCATTCATTAAATTTTTTTTTTTGAGAGAAAAGAGAGTTAAGACAAAGAACTGAACTTCCTGATGACTGAAAATTAAACAAACACATTTTTTGGGCGTTAAACATGCAACCCAACCAAGATTGTGTTTATATAGACAGTGAATCTCTCATAACCGTATAATGGCATAAAAAAAAAAGGTGATGTTACCCATAATGCATTTTCTATGTGACACCTTTATAACATCCAGACAGATGCAGAGCAAAGCCAAAGCGACGCAAGACGGAGCTTTTTCTGAGCAGCCGACCCTGACAGACAGGAAAACACTCCCTGAGATCAGTTACTGAACTAATATGTACCTGTCAAGGACCCTAATTACACACAGTCGCACACACGCACACGCACACACACACATTACAGCTGTCAGTAAGTCCAGTCCGCGCAACAAATCCTGGGCTCTACTGAGACCAGCAAACAGACCAGTGACCGTGGGATGGGAGATAGCATTTATCCATTCTGCTTTTATTTCATTTATTTTACGTTGTATATATTTTGTATATTGTGGTATGCATGTACAGGACGGAGGAGGAGAGCTTAAATACTCGGTTTCATCTCCAGCTGTTTTATTTTAGTTGGTGGGGGGTTTACGGGCGGTGTGTTGTTCGCTATGATCGTTTGCGACTGTAATTGTTGCATGGATAACAATTTGCATCATGAAAAATCCCCCCAAAACATAAAATATTTAAAAGGTATGTAAAATGTAATTTTTGGGGGAACCAGCTTTTTTTAGGGTTTTGTCGTTTTGTTGTTTCCACGTTGCCATGGCTGCAAGTCATGTGTAGCTTTTATTATCCTGATTCTTAAAAAAACTAAAAGTCTATCACCGACCCCCTTCTGGGCTTTATAGAGGCCTTTTTTTTTTTTTTTTTTGCAGAGGTCAGCGGTTTTGCTCAGGTTGAGACTCAGCAGCGTGGGGAGTGTTTTCCTGATCTGTCAGGTCTGGTCCACGGGGGGTGCACTGCTGAGGCTTGCACAACGCAGTACCGGCATGTGGAGCCACGAAGAAACATGATGGACTCCTACATACGAGACAGTTTCACTCCAAAAAAAGAATAAAGGGAAATCCAACATTTGAAATATTTGAATCTGAGGACTATTGAATCCCACAAAAAAATAATAAAAATAAATAAATCGTGGGAAAAAAAGAAGCACTACAGCCGTCCTAAAAAAGCTATAAAATAAATAAATGCGCCCCATGCAAATAACAGTATTTTCCTATTTTATTATTATGTTATTCCAAGCTATATTATTTAGCTTACACGATATTGGCCCTCTATTTATGATTCTGGTATCGAGGGACCGTAAATTAAATTAGAGATAGTTCCAGAAATATGTCCACAACCACTATCGTTTCAGTTTTTCTCCACGCAGGAACATTTTCAGTCTGGCAGAGTGGCCCGTTTAGATTTTTTTTTTTTCTTCCCAGACCATGTAGTAGACTCTGCTCTTGGTTTAGTTTAGATTTTTTTTTTTTTTTTTTTTAAGCAGTAATAACCTTGGCAGCTGTTTGAAGGCAGGTGCTGGGTGGAGTCTGCACATGTGCCGCGGTCAGGCGCCGAATAAGAAGCAGCTGCCTTGGTTTCTTTGTCTCCGGCTCATGTTCGGCACTTCACCTGATGTCATTACAGTTAATGAGGCTGAACGTTGTGTGTTGGTTTTAACCCCGGCGCCCTTGAAGGCCCCGGTGTTGTCAGCGTTGCATTGATACTGTACAGCAAACATGTAAATCAAAGAGTGGTGCGGCTCATTTGTTAGGGCAGGTGATTCCAACCGTGGGATGTGGAGACGCATTCAAACTATCTATCCTTTATTTATTATAACACCAAGGAACTGTAAAGGAACACGTTGGATGTGTTGCTTGTAAATGCTGAGTCATCTCATTTCCAGGCACTAGAAGCTCTGCCCTATGAGTAAAAATTGCTATGAAATATGTCATCAGACCATCGATGGTACAAATAAATGATTTTGACCCCCAAGGCCTATTGGGGATTTTTTATTTTTTATTTATTTTAAACAAATGCCAATGCGTGAAGTAATATAGTATAAACCTTTGTTTTTGGAACACGCCTAATACACCGTGTAGAAAAACTCCCGCTCAGCTCCCTGTGCTAAATGCTAAATGCTAACGTTGCCATCAGCGCATTTCCACTCACATCTTTTCTTTTATGCTTTATGTTTTTGTAGAGACATGCTACAAATGCGTTAACATGACATATGTTTTTCAAAGTGTTTCCCTGAAACAGTCCACCAGACCACCAGACCATAATAACCACTCGCTCCTGGTCTCCCCAGGGCTGGATGATTTCCTCCAGCTCTGCCTTTATAATCTCTTAAAGCATCCCTGATTTCTCTTTCTTCTTCTCCTCTTCTTCTTCCTTCTCTTCCCTTTTTCTCTCATTCTCCTCCCCTCCTTCTCCGCCCACTTTCCACCACTCGTCCTCCTTTTCCTCTCCTCCCTCCTCTGTGTCCTCTACATGTCTAAGCCTGTGCTCACCGGTGTTTGATGTCAGTTAATTTGCTGCAGTGTTGACAGGCGGATGGCTGCTCAGCACACCGTGTGTGTGTGTGTGTGTGTGTGTTAACTTATGTGTGCGTTTTCATGTGTGTGCTTGCATGTGCATTTAGGTATGAATGTGAGGGAGAGAAAACGGGGGAGAGTGAAAAGTGAGATGATTCTGAGGTGAGGTGAACGTCGGCATGTTTACTCTGCACTTTCGTGCAAAGCCAAGCAAACTGTACATACAGTATGTTACGACAATAGTGTGCGTTTTTTTTTGTGTGTGTGTGTGTGTGTGTTCCTAAGCCGCTCACTGCGGGTGTAATTGCTGCGTCTGTATTCGCTGCTCCGGATTACCACAATCTACTCCCAGGGGAGTGCTGAGCACTGTGGGAAAACCATAAGCACGAGTGTGTCTGTGCACATGTGTGTGTGTTTGTGCGTGTGTGTGCGCTCTGTGAGAAAAGTGTGCTTGTGCCGGACAAGGGCACAATACGGCCTTTTTCTACCCGTGGAGTCATATTAAACCCACTGACCATCATGAGCCTGTTTTGTCCTTTGACGTCTTTGAGCATTTTTTTCTTTTTGGGGGGGGGGGGCTCCTGACGTTACCGCGGTTACGATGCAACATCTGGGTTCGTTTCCACCAGAGATCCTCGCCTCTTTTCTTTCACGTCGCAACTTGGTTCGAGGATATTTTGTGTCTGTGCACATGTGTGTGTGTGTTTGTGCGTGTGTGTGCGCTCTGTGGGAAAAGTGTGCTTGTGCCGGACAAGGGCACAATACGGCCTTTTTCTACCCCTGGAGTCATATTAAACCCACTGACCATCATGAGCCTGTTTTGTCCTTTGACGTCTTTGAGCATTTTTTTCTTTTTTGGGGGGGGGGGGCTCCTGACGTTACCGCGGTTACGATGCAACATCTGGGTTCGTTTCCACCAGAGATCCTCGCCTCTTTTCTTTCACGTCGCAACTTGGTTCGAGGATATTTTCTCCCAAGTTGGAGCGGCACAGAGATGCACCTGCACCACACAGGGTGAGAAAAAAAATCTGTGCTGACAGAACAGCGCCCTCTTTCTGATAGAAACCTAACCAGCAGAATCCTGAATTGACATAAACCACGATGAGAAACATTGTCCGGGCCAATCCCAGGACGCCATTCTGTCAAAAGTCTTTTTTTTTTTTCTTTCATCGTGGTGAGACAGATCGGAGCCAAGAGGAGAGAGTTAGGAATCACCAGGACTCCAACCTTAGGTTCTCGAGACCAGGGACTGGAACAGAACCTCTGGAGAACAGGTGAACATCAAACATACTGCTCATCCCATAGTTACTGAGAAGATCACATTTATCTCCTGGACCTATTTCCTCTGCACTTTGCTGATGTCATGGCAATGAACAGAAAGGAAGTGACGGATTACTTTAATGGCCTCATCATTTACGGCTGGCAGCAGCTGACCGGAGCATGTGAATAGGGCGTGTGTGTGTGTGTCAGTGTTTACCTGGTCGTAACAGTAACAGTACGACTGTGTGAACTATAGCTTGGGAAACACACACACACACACACACAAATGAGCGCATGCACATTTCTTACACACACGATCAGGGCGTCCGGGGAGATTTGGGAAACATTCGGAGCTGCGTTCACAGTCTGTCTCGTGTCGTGTTGGTCGAGGTCCTTTAAACTCCAAAATCCATTAGGGGGACCAGACCACTGGCCCCCCTTCACACACACACACAGACACACACGCTAATGTCTCTGTTCGAGACTGCTCCCAGAATAATTTCGCACAATGTCAGAAAGTATGGATGGTCCCACTGACCTGATTCACTGGGCCACTGCTTTAAATAAAAAAAACGGAGAAAAAAATGACCACTGGCTAATTTTCTATATTCAACAATGCCAATAAATCCCAATAAAGGCACCCTCGGCAATTTATTAAAGTCCAGACCCATTTTTTTTTCTCTAATCTAGCTGATTAACATCTGATCTGCGGATGAATGATTATTAATAATGCTAAATAAGTGTATACACAATTAAACAATTGAATCAAAATGATGTGATACCAATAATGTTGCACTCCACGTATGAATGTACAAATAAATATAGAACTGCATGATCTATTTGTATTTCCTTTATTTTAATTATTTGAGTTCATTCATTTATCGGCTTTGCTACTATTGGCTTGGAAACATCGTTGAGGTTTAATGATGCGACTTCATTTAATAGCCATTGTTTTTGAAGGTACCTTATGGTACGCCTGACATTTTCCCCAGTGTGCCTTCTCCTTTCACCTCCAAAGTAGCCATGCACAGAGGACGCTCCGTGGTGGTTGCCGTTGGTTACCGAGGAACGACGTGTCGTTTTAAAAGGAATAAAAAAGGGAACGCTGGGCTCATATCTCATAAAGCACATCTGTCCTGATGCCTGCGTCCACAGGTTCCCCCGGATACAGGAATCCGGCGGGACAATAAGTCGTTTACCGGCGGGTGTGTGTGTGAGCGGCGCTTCTCAATGGTCTTTAGTGTCCACTCTGCCCCCCGACCTTTTTGACCTCTCCCGGTGCGTGCCGCCCCTTTTTATTCACATCAAATTTACAGCTCTAGCGCCAACGGACAGATGGGAGTGACACCGCGGTCACACGCCATTCAGAGTCCATTCATAAAAAAAAAAAAAATTGATCAGGATCCAACCAACACGCACACACACTGACTGAAGCTACGTTGCCACAAACCAGGAATAAATGTAGCAAATGTTGAAGCCAGTATTTGGTCCCCCTTGAACGGAAACATAAAAATGCCTAAAAGTGTCCAAGCAGAACTTTTAGGAAGCTGAGACTTTGTCCTCCGGTGTCCTCGGCTGTGTCCTCCGTAACCTCTCAGTTCATCAGTCTTATTCATCAAACTCCCATCCTGCAGTGGCTCTCTCTGCACGCTGGCATCCGCCAAACAACACACGCACAAGTTGGGGCCTGAGAGGTCGGAGAGTGAAGAGAGATAGAAGGGCTGTTTGAGTAGAATGACACGTCTATGTCAGAGACACATTATAAAAAAAATAAAAAATAAAAAATCAACCCCTCATGATTATGGTACCGTTTCTGAGGGACTCGTGTCTTTCCTCCTCCTACGTTCTAACCTCGGCGCATCTAGTCTGAATCTGAGCCTGGATCTCATTGCATCGGACAGGCAACGAAAAAAACAAAAAACAACACACAACTTCAAATTTAAAAAATGCTTCATTAGTCATTTCATTGAATTTAATTCATTAATAACGCCTGATCTATCCTTGAACTGTTGTCCCACAGATCTAAATAAAATGCACTTTAGTCATTAAAACAGAAAGTCCCTTTTATTTTTTAGCTTCTCTCAATATTCGTTAAAAAAACAAAAAAAAAAATCAAAATACAGCTAATTGGCCCTTTTTATGGACAAAGTAAAAAAAAATGATGAGCCTCGGTCACGGGGACTAATTATTATTCACAGGTTATTCACAACTGAATATTATCTCAATGATTTCACCAGTCGGGATGATGGGAAGCAATCGCAATGGTGGAAAGACGGCAGGATACTCCCTGCTTCCTGTTTCCTGTCGGGGGGCCGGGCAACACAGAGCGGAGATTCAACGTTTTCTATGGAGGATGCTTTCACAAAATCACATATAATACTAAATTACGTTGCAAATCGAAATCTAATGAAATGAAAACTTTTTTTGTGTGTGTGTGTCTGTGCGGGTGTGTTTGTGTGTGTGTGTGTGTTCTCTCTGGTTGCTCCTCGCTGACAGCTGTCACACTCGTGTGTTTCAGGCACGCAGAGTGTTACAGAGTGGAAACAGGAACCCCGGGACTGTCTCTGTATTTATATAAAAAAAAATATATATATATATATTGTCTGCACACATGTGTGTGTCCATGCTATTAAAAATGTGTGTGTGTGTCTGTGTGCCAGTAATATGTGGATACAATGTATAATATATGTGTAATATGTGGAAACAATTTAGTGGGTTTTGTTCATGTTGTAGTTGTGTCGCGCATGAGCACACCATGAAAGTCTGCGTCTGTGCATGTGTGCGACATGGAAATGTGTCCCCGCCTTTTTTTTTAAACTGTCTTTATTAGCATGTGACAGGCTAATGGAAGCCATTTGCTTTAGTGACGTTCCAGAGAGTTTTACGACCTCACAGCTGAATCCTATTGTCTCGGAGCCCTTAGTTCAGAAACCCCCTTCGCCCGCATACCAGGCTGGAATTCACCCTGATCCAGTGCTGATGCTGAATTATTTGGGGAATTTCTCACATATGTCAAACCGCAATAAACAACGCAAATGTTATCGTTTTAGAAAATTCGAGAAAAAAAAACACCTGTTTGATCTCTTTTGGATTTTCCTGTTGAAAAAAATCCGCGAGTGGCCCCAAAGCTTCAGGACGATTTAAGGAAATCCAGCCACATGAGGTCAGTACGTTTCTGACACTCGTGGCGGCCTCTGCGTCACTTTATGCCATAACGCGTTGAAGGAAGATAAAAGGCTGAAGTCAGCATTTCATCTTAATGTGCTGTTTTTTTTTTTCAGTGAGGTTAATCTGGCAAATTACCAACAGACAAGAAAAACATGATCCTGTGCCAAAAGTCGTTATGCATTCCTTGATATATATATATATATATATATATATATATATATTACATATGACTTCAAAAGGAATGCACGCTCACGTGTGGCTTAGCAAGTTTTCACGTGTACCTTAGCGAGCATTTGTCATCATGGTGGCATGAATGCCAATGTTTGGTCAGGTTTAGTCCCTAAAACTACTTGGTTGTGTTTTTTTTAAAGAAAATATGAGACTTTAGGTTGGAATAAATTCTTCCTTAAGGTAAGAAATGCTCCCCATTTGGAACATTGGGGCTAAATAGTACATCTGAAGGCCCATTGGCTCCAATCTGACATTGTGTTTGTGGTAAAATTCAACTGAGTCGCTGTGCGCGTCCTATCGCAAGCCATGAATCCCACACACACACAGACACACCAGCGCACTACTGTTTTGTTGTTGTCACAAACGTCAGGCCGTTTGTTTGTCAAGTCACATGACATGAATTTGAATGTTTTCACCTGACAATGTGGGCAACCCTAGTGATGGAATTTAAACAGTGTTTATGTGTGTGTGTGTTTGTTTGTCTGTGTTTGTGTGTGTGTGTGTGTGTGTGTGTGTGTGTACGCGTGCGTGTGTGTGTGTGTGTGTTAGAGTGTGTGTAACCCTAACACTGTAAAACTATCCCCCCCGCTTTGTGTCTTCGCGAATTTCTCTATAACTATTATAATCTGCCGTGGAATGGAGTCTTGCCACAGTCTTCCAGTTTCTACACGCTCCAAACTATTGACAGCATTCAAGGAATTTTGGATTGAGTTCCTTCTACCTGCATTTTTCCATTGCTTCTAATTTTCCCTCTCCTCTTTAACTCCTTCCCTCCTTCCTCCGCTCTGACTGAGAGACGACGGGATGCAGAGGAGCTGAAAGTTTTTGTGAAATCTTGAGGTTTCTGTGGGGTTTGGTTCTCATTATGTGATCACCTGCAGAAGTGAATCTCACACACACACAGACACACACACACACACACACACACACACATATGCACACAGAGATGGAAATCCCTCTGTGGTCACACACTTCCTGTCTTTAGAAGGCATCACTTCCTTCAGGCAGAGCCCCCCCCCCAAGAGGTACTCCATCACACACACAGGCACACACATGCGCGCACAAACGTACACGCTCACACACTCACAGACACACACACACGCACACACATCTTACACTGGATGCAGTGATTAATTTCCTGGGCGACCACACGGAAATAGTGGAGGTACTCCCTCGCAGCAGAGATAACGGTGTGTGTGTGTGTGTGTGTGTGTGTGTGTGTGTGTGTGTGTTGCACGTGCATACGTGTGTAACTCAGACATACTGAGACATGCAATCCATTTCTTGCCCAAAGTGTACTCACACTTTCCAAAAACTTTCTGAACCCCCCCGATGGATGCCGACCGACTGATCTCCGCCCTGACAGTGTTGACTGTTTTACTGTATGCACTAAACTCTAATAGTTTCCCATAGCAGCCAGTGTGTGTGTGTGTGTGTGCGTGTGTTATCATTGTGCTTGGTGGCTCTGGGTGTTGCCTCGAACCACTGGGAAGCTATTTATGCAGCCCGTCCATCCCATTCCCAGGCCCCGGGCACAGGGTGGTTATTGAATTGTTCCTCTAATATCACACATTTAGAAAACTTGGGGAATCATCTTCTTTTTTTTTTTAGACCTTAGACCAAAGTTTAAAAACATTTGAGATATCACAAACCGCAAAAAGGATTATTCCAGATTTTTTCTAAATAAGGTGGATGTGTATTTTTATCGTAATACGCAAGCGCTAAGTTTGCGGTTGTGTGTGTGTGTGTGTGTGTGTGTGATCACTGTCTGTAACGCGTGAGGACACACACGTTTATAGATGACGTCTGCTGATGGGGAAAGTCCACGGAAAGTCTTCGAGTCACCCCCACCACCAGCGCCCCCCCGCCCCCCCGCTATGGCCTCATGGTGTTGCGATTTCCCCCCCCCCAAAAAAGGCCAGTGTTTCCATGGCAACAGAGGAACGAAAACAGCGTGCGATGCAGACGCAATGAAAGGGTTCGCTTTACGTTGCCGGCCGACCTGACCTGCGCAGCCAAAGATGCTTCAGATAAGTACTGAGTAATGAGTCCGCGCACTTCTTGTGGTACTTGCGATTGACCACATTTTGAATACATTTCCTATCATTTTTGTTATGACTTTGTCGTTTAGTGCCGCCTGATGAGGGGAAAACCTCCAAAAACACCCTAATCTGGAAAAATGAAAGGCCTCTGAATGCAAGATATCATTAAAACTCATTCACTCTCACTCATTCAGAAAAATTGGCGGCCGGGTTAAATCTCGTTTGAAATGGACACGGAAAAGCAGAGCACCGGGAATAGGACCGAGGACGGGCCGTTCCGAGGCGGTGTTGGAGTTGTCCCGGTAACCCCTGGCAACCATAATGTCATATATCATCTCTGTGATTATCTTCAGCGAGCGGCCTAATATCTCCGTTGTGAGTGAAAGCTGAACTCGGGCTAATAAGGCCGAGCGAGAGCCGTGTTTAAACAGCGGGAGAGTGATGGCTCTCTGGCAGCGTGCCCTGTGATTTATGACCTCCTTAATGAGTCTCTCTCCCCCTTCTGTCTGTGTGTGTGTGTGTGTGCGCGCGCGTGTCTTCGCTTATCGTCGGCATATATGTGATTTTGCTCAAGTACCTCCTTGAGTTTCACCTCTTTCCTCTGGCTGACACTTGCACTAACACTTGAGGGACCGATTCCCTTTGAGCTCCCCGAAGCGTAAATATGACACGAGGTGGTATTCTTAGATTAAAAAAAAAACAAAAAAAACAATAATATAATAGAAAAAGATATTTCTTGGAGTAATGCCGTATTTAAAAGGCTGAAAGTGCAGAGGATTTGGATTTAAAGTCACCAAAAAGAGAACCAAGGATCTGATGGGTCAATTGTCACCTATTGGAACCATAGCAGCGCCATTCACGTTTTTTGACACAGAGTGAGGTCGCTGTTTTTTTTCCGCATCAACAGAAGAACAGAGAGCAAGGCGGAGGGACGGAGGGATGGAGTAACGAGACAGAAGGAGGTGAAGGGAACAGCTGAGCCAGGCCGAGACGGAATCCAACACTCACAGATCGAGGGGGAAATCAAAATAAAGTCTAAATTAAGACCCCGGAGGAGCATATGTGTGTGTGTGTGTGTGTGTGTTTGGCTTGGCCAGGAGGCCCGACCTCGCACACGGGCTGCATGTGCAGCGGCTTTTTCGTGCCCCTGAAACCTCCCAGGCTCACCCCGCACTCTTTGCCCTTGGTCTTGCATCATCTTGTGCTCTCTCTCTTGAATAAAAAAAAATCCCCCAAATAAAAAAATAATCATTTGTTCCGCTTGTTTCATCGATTCAAGGCATTGCTTTATACCACCATCATTACATGGCAATAAGGGGATTAGATGATGAGCTGTGACGAATTTAAAGATTTTCCGCTTGCTAGAGGATCGAGTTGCTGGCGCCTTACTTCTAGAAATGTGATGAAAGTGCAGATTTGAAAAAAATACAAATATTTTCTATAAAAACTGTTTGATTTGTTAGCTGAGACGAATCCCTGCTGTCATCGGCCCTGGTGTGGTAAAATAAGCTCTTGAATGCACTACGCCACCTAGCCCCACGCACTGGAGCTGCAACGCACACAAACCCGTGCTAAAACATGCTCACAGCATTTCTAATCGCCATTTTTCTTTTCTTTTTTTTTTTTTTTCATGGTTTCATGCCCCTCGTCAGGTTGATTTATAGAGCGCCTGTTCTCCTGAAGAGATGGATCTGTTTGAAGAGAAATCTAAGGTATGCAGCTCAAGTCCTCTCGTCATAAATTCTCCATGTGGCGCGGTGAGCTTCAGGACCTCACACTGAGGAGGGTGAGAGAGAGAGAGAGAGAGAGAGAGAGAGAGAGAGAGAAGAGAGAGAGAGACCTGGATCCCTGAAAAAAGATGCCATGTATTTTGCCAAGCCATAATCTAGAGATAAATTATTTGCGCGAAATGGAAACAGAGTTTTTTCGCCTGTAGCTGTGCTGCAATTATCGATATTAAAAAAAATAATAAAAAAAATGAGGCAGTCAGGATTTCCAACGTGGTACGCCAACGAGCGTCACAAATCAAATTAAATCCTAAACAGGTCTCAGAGATAGACATGTTTACTCTAGATTCCGATTAACAAAAGCAACAACAGTCATGGGTTTTTCCCACTGGTTCCAAAAGAAGCAGTAAATAAATGTTAATGTTGATGAGGCCACAGATAATATTGTAAAAAAATGATTTCTGTCGTCACCCTGGAACAGATTTTGCCCAGTGAAAACCAAATCTGGCAGTTTATACATTTACCACCAGGAAAAATGCTATTTTATTTTTTGGGAATTGATTTCTTTTTTTTATGAAACGATACAAAAGCTGTTTTCAGTCTGAAGTCCTGACGTTTTTTTCCGGAGGGGCTGAAATAGGAGAATACAAATGTCTAAACATGTCATTCATGTCCAAACATTTTACTGACATTTTCAGTACCGAGAAGTCCAGTTTTCGGGACAATGGCTGAGTGAGTCCATGTGAGAACACATCAAATAAAAAAATGAAAAACGCAGGTACGACTAGAGACTTGCGCAAACTGTCCACGTGGCTGCGTAAATCATACATAGGCAAAGTGCCTGGAAAACTCCTGAAAATGTCTAAAACGCAATTATTATTGTACACAATTGAAATATTGAACATTTTCCATGATTCAAATAAAAAAAAAGCTCAAATTAAATTATTCGCGATAACAAACACTGAGATACACATTTATTACATAAAAATACTGTTTAAATCTCTTGATATTTGGAAGTGATAAGAGTTGATCGTATATAATAATAATAATAATAATAATAATAATAATAATAATAATAATAATAATAATAATAATAATAATAATAATATGTATATATATACATAATAATAATATATATTATGTTTATATATCGTTATTATTCATATTTTATTGTGTAACAGGCTCATTGCTGTATATAAAATTCTTGTAATCTCCCTGATTATTTAGTCTAGGTGCCAAATTAACTTTCTGCTCACGGTTTCGTCTCTATAAGTGAGCAGCCACGTGCTGGATATCTTCTCATCTCCAGGGTCAAGCCATAACTTGAAATGATTCACGGCGTCTAAACTGTCAGAGTATGTGACAAGTTTTTTTTGTTTTTTTTACGATAATTCATTGTGTTAACTAGAATTTGGAGTTTGTCTGTTTTTTTTTCCCAGAATTACGTCCCAGATTCCCAGCCTCAGATCTGACGGTGACCCTAAACAAACTGTTCCCAGCCACTCGTAGCGAAACCCGCCCTGACGTCTCACTATCTCTTCTTTCCTATGTTTTTTTTTTTTCCATCTCTCCCAACTAAATTTTCCTCCTCTCTTCTCCTTCTCCGCCGGCACCTTTCGTTTGCCTCGTTCTAAAATAAACCAACTAACCCCCGGCTTGTGAAACTCAATCCTCGACAGCGCAACACGGAGAAAAGTACACCTCGTAAAAAGGCGCGGGGTTCCATCACTTCAAACGGAGGCCGGGATGAAAAGGCCACGTCTGTTTACTTACAACCCTCTCTGCAGCTCTTTAGATTCCCACCACTTCCTAATTCAATTACGGAGGCCAGCTCCAAGGAGACAAGGCCGAATCTTCAACCGGCACTCTCTGACGTGGAATTTTCCCTCCGTCCTATAAAGGCGCTGACTCACGTTTCAGGGTGGCTGGTGGGGTTTTTTTTTTTGTGGGAAAAATTCGGCCTCGGTGCGTTTGAGAACTCAATTTTTGGATTTTTTTTTTTTTTCAAGTCCATAAGTAACTAGAATAACATTGATCAAAGTCCTTATCTGATTCATGAGGGGGCTGGTCCTCCATGCAACTGGTGTCTGTGGGGTCCTTCCGAGGAATCATCTTGTGGGATTTTTTTTTTTTTTTTTCCTCGTTTAGACTGGGAGGATGGGAAAAGGGACGCCACCTACGGAAAAAGATGGAAACAGAAAGTCTACCGGGAAGGAAGTCGCTGTAAACAACTGGAATAAACCAAATTAGACATGTGACACGTTATCATACATTTGACGGTACTGTTATCATAATAATGATGAAAATTAGACCCACAGACCACGTGGACCAAAAAGTCACCCACATGGAGTTGGTCCTCAGTATTCAAATCTATTTCCGATTGAAATTAGATTTGGGTTTAATTACCTTGAATCATGGACTTTGGCGCTTCACACCCACGCTATCTGATCCAAAAAAAAACAAAAGGGCAAATGCATCCAAGAAGCGTTGGAGTCTGTCTGAAATCAGAGGAGGGGCTGAGAGCCTGACGCACACACTCCTCCGACATGTCGGTGAGCCGTCTGTGGAAAAACCCACTCATTATCTGATTTCGTTAATACATCCAGCTGTCTCCATTGTCTTGGAGTGACAGGCCCAATTACGCCGAAAATTACACCCAAATTAGACATTGTCTGATTGAAGCGACGAGGGAAAAAAAAGCCGCCAGTTGTTTGTTTTTTTATTTTTTTTTTGTTTTTTTTATGAAATCTTGTAACCAGTTTAAAATGAAGCTCAAGCTTTGTGTTTCTATGTTTGCGGAATAAAAAAAAAAAAAAAACGCATTAAATTGTTTTGGCTCAGGGTGTTTTTGACGGTCAGCTACCACAGACTGGAGGAGGGTGGAACCTTATTTTTCACCGAGCTCGGGGGAAACCGTAACGGAGCCCAATCAGATTTGTGATGCTGCCAACAGAAACACGTCTGTGGTGAGAGCGTCTTGGATGTCCTCTGTGTTTCATTCGCAAACACGAGACACTCCAAAGGACAAGTTCAAATGGAGCATTTTTTTTTTTATCTCAAAAATAAATGTATATATCCCACACACATTGTAACTCCAGTATGCCATGTAGTTAGGAAGCCGGATCTCCAGTTTGGATAGATTTAATTTAATATTTGTATTTACAAATATTGAAGACTCATTATTTAATTTAATTTTATTTTATTTTATTTAATAAAGACTTCAACATCCAGACCCACTGCAACGAGGTGGATCTGCCTCCAAGCTGCCCCTTTGTTCTGCAGCATCAGGCCCGTCGGCAGCTGAGAAAACACGGCTCACATGTAGCTCGGTAGGATGCTGGTATGGATGATATTAGCAAAGCTGCTGTTTACTCTGAACTCTTGTGGAGCCAACCACACACACACACACACACACATACACAAACACACACATGAAACACACAGCAACCCTGCTGCAAATCCTCTGTTGAACAATATCAGAGCCAAAACCAGAGGATTTGGGCCCGTGCGCAAGCGAAACCACAGGCTGTTAACCCCCGGACACACACACATAAACACACACACACACACACACACACACACACACACACATCTGCGTCGTTCAGGTCGATCAACACTTCAGCAATGTTGAACACGGTGTAGCTCGTCGGGCAGTGAAACCTGTGATGAGTGACCAGAGTAACGAGCGGCTCATTGACCACTGTCTGTGAGCTGAGCGGCGTTTAAAGGAAAAATACACACAAAGGTTTTTATTGCAAAAGAAACAGGCATGCAGATGATATCCAGTAAGTTTCTTTTCATTCATATTATTTATTTTATCTTTATTCAAAAGAGTGTTATTTCTTCCTTTTAGTATTTTTGGAGACTTCCCTTAAATCTCCGCCCCCTCGCTCTAAAAATAGCCCATTTGCGTCTGCTCAAAACAAAGCAATGAGATCCAAGTTGTGGCACTGTACCTCCGATGTTGATTAGGCCCTGCGATTGATTTACCATTATTGGCCACACAATAAATGATGACTGGATTGGAATATAATCCAAAAACAAAAGTTTCTCCACCAAAAGGATTATGCGTGAAAGGGCCGAGGCTGAAATGCTTTCCAGGATTTGGAGGAGGGGAAAATATATATTTGATGTGCGTATCAGTCCATCAATTCATTCCCAATTCGTTTTAATCCACGCACAGAGCTAGGCAGGGTTCAGTGGGAGACCTCCAGTGGTTCACACTCCAAACCGCATATTTATGGATCATCTGTGAAACAAATCATATCAGCTGGTGAGTGTTTGTGTTGGCCCGCCGCAGAGTCCGGCAGGCCAACGCTAACTTATTTGGCCGTCCTCGCTGTCAACAGACAGGGGGTGGGGGGTAGGGGGGGGGGGGTTGGGACTCCGTGGGGGGGGGGGGGGGGGGTTGGGACTCCGTCTGGATCTGCACCAGATCTCCAACAACGAGCCGAAGACTGACGTCAGAAAACAAACCAGAGACACAATCATCGGGGCTGGAAAACTCCAGGAATAATAAGGGAAAAAGGATGCGAAGTGAAAGCTCCTGCCGCACACTCAAACCAAAGAATCATACACTGATTTACCAAGCAGAGTGTGTGTATTGTGTGTCTGTGTGTGTGTGTGTGTGTGTGAGTGTGTGTGTATGAGAGGAGAAAAGATGGCAGCGTGAAAACATGGATTCGTTTTCAGCAGCTCAGCGTTAATTTGACTGATGCCGCTCTGACATTGTGGTGCTTGTGGTGTGTGTGTGTGTGTGTGTGTGTGCGTGTGTGCGCGCGCGCGTGTGTGTGTGGTGGGTATCCTTGGTCCCAAAGGCGAAAAAAACAGCTCTCGTTGGAAATCCACTTACATGCACTTAGATCATCATTTTGGTTTGCAAACGATGCTAAAACAACAGACATGTTCTCACACACACACACACACACACGCACACACGGTCGCGTCTCCATGACTACAGCGGACAGTTTATAGCATATATTGTCTAATATCCATTTCCTGTTGACTTACTCAAACTCTAACATGTGTCTTCACCTCAAAATGTAGGGATTTATGTTTGGGAGACTTGTTTTTTCGTTCCTACAACGTCATGTGACTGTAAACTGATTTACACAACATGAGTTACACGAACACCACAAACACACACACACACACACACACACGCAAACACTACATGTATACACTGTCTCCTTGTAGGATGCAGTCTCACTCGAATTTTTAAAAGGTAAGTGTGCGCGTGTGTGTGTGTGTGCGTATATGCGTGTGTGTCCGACTGCTGATTAACTGTAATTTCATGGCGCGTTTAATCCTGGTGTGTCACTTTTCTCTAGAAAAACATAAAGTCAGCATGTGTGTGTGTGTGTGAGAGAGAGAGCATGTAAAAGAGAGAGAGAGAGGTGATGATATCACGTGACGTCTGTGTCACAATCTGGGCCCGTTTTGGGTTTTGTTGACAACCAACGTTTTCAATTCACGTCCCTGATACTTTTCCTAAGTTTCTTTTGTTTCTGAAAATAAAAAAATCAATCAGGACCTGGTATGAAAGTAAATAAATTCATTGCACACGTATCCTCAGCAGCCCAGACGACCACCTGCTGCATGTATTTGTAGACTTTTATTTTTTCTTATTACATTATGGACGTATTGTATTATGTTGGCAGCTCAGCGCACTTCCTGTCCTGAACTTAAAATGAATGGTCGCTCCCTCGCTAGTACAAAGTGACAGTAAGGGCTGATTTATTTATCTCATTTCAGGATTGCTGTTGGCCTGGTGTGTGCGTGAGCGAGTGTGTGTGTGTATGTGTGTGTGTGTGTGTGTACAGCATCCTTTCTAATCCCTGACTCACCGAGATAAACGACCTGACGTCATGCCGGAGCTCCGCTGGCCTGGTCCTCGCTCATCCTCAACAAGGTGAAAATGGAGGCTCTGCTTCCTCTTTCTCTGACAGTTCTATAATGAATGAAACAATTTGTTTAAAAAAAAAGAAATAAAAGGAAACGCTGCATTAGTCTATTTCTCAAACACGCAAAAAGTAGAAATTTGGAGCCAAAGCCTCCCTCAGTTTGTCTGGGATTGTGTCAGAATTACACTGATGTTTGGAAATGTTTGTTTTTTATATTTTTCTTATGATCGAGTCTGCAGAGAGGAAGGAAACATGGTCACAACAGCCAACAAGGTGCAGAAATAGGTAGGATAGAGGTGTGCACCCTAAACACTAGCCCATCAGATTCCTTCTGCAGGCTTTTTGTGTGCTACCACATGTACTTTTGAGTAACAAACAAATAAACACACAAAAAACGTGTCCCCACTGCTGCTGATACCAGATTAAATAATCTTACGACACTTCATTGCATCAAAGAATAACGGCCATACGCTGATGACAGCATGCTGTTTAGCTTTTGCCGATTTTCTTTATGCGACAAAGCCAAACGTTCCACTCAAGGAGCATCTTGACGTACTTGAACTATAACAAGTATCTACATCTATATACTGAGAGAGAGAGAGCGAGAGAGAGAGAGAGTGAGAGAGAGAGAGAGAGAGAGAGAGAAAAAAGCATTCGAACATCCCGGTACAAGGCTCCAACTGTGTCCTGTCCCGTTTAACTTCAGATGAAATGTGCTGTAGAAATAAAAAAAAAGTTTTCTTTAAATATAAACGTGTCCTAGGAGGGAAACCGATAAATCTGACTCACATGGAACTGAAGGAACTCAGTCTGAGGCTCTCTGTGGAATGTGCTGCTGAACATGAGGCTGCGCGATGGAATCTCATTCCCGTCGTTTAGCGTAAATACCTCGGGCAGACCACGGCCGGCCGAGGGTGTTTGTTTGGCAGTGGGACGAGTGCTTGCTTATGTGTGTGTGTGTTTGTGTGTGTGTGTGTGTGTGTGTGTGTTTGTGTTGGGGGAGAGACGCACAACCAGCAAATAAACAACAACGTGTGGGTGTCGGACTTGATGTGTGAAAGATCTTAAATAATTCACAATGTGAATCCTACTTAAATCAAGAGTAATTCTCGCAAAACACACGCACACACACACACGGACACACACACACGGACACACACACACGCAACACACACCAGGCCGAGGGGAAAGCTGAGTGGTTCATTCATGAGTACGTCCTCGGGGAGCCGGGTCGTGCCCAGCTTCCTTATAAAGGAGGTTTTATAGAGTGACCTCTCTCTCTCTCCTCAGACAGACCCTGACCTGTCTCAGGTGTTGCGCCTCCACAACTCCACAAAATAACCATTAGTTGTAATCCCGCTCGCTAGAATATACAGTATTTGTTTTTTGTTCACAGAATGGATTGGGTAAATTGCTTCAACAAATGACAATTTTAATTGTAACTGTCTTTTACTGCTGACGCTGAACTTGTTGAGACATTTTTTCACCAGCGTCAGTGATTTGTGAGTGAGTGTGCATGAGATACCGGAGCCTGACAACAGATTCATGGCAAAGTAAAATCTGCACACTGTAGGTGGAATACTGAAAGGCGGGGGTGGAGAGGACATATAAGATCCAAAAAATGTTACTTTTAAATTCACTTTTCCACACCAGAGTATAAACACTTTGACTTTTCCTCGCCCAGTTAAACCGATCTATTAAAGGCACAGACGGGATGAGTGACAGAAGAATAATTACGACAAGCAAATTCTGCCAAATCTCCGTGTTAGCCTCTCGGAGTAATTATTAGAGTAGCCCGAGTAGCCGAGCACGTCGCAGACAGGTACAATGAGGTCTTGTCTGGCCACTGAGCCCCGCTGATCATGATTGAAAGCTTTTGTGGTGATGGGGCCAACTTCTTGTTTGTGTCACGACTGCCAACCTCTCCGCTGCCAAATGTTCCACGGCAACTTTTATAAGTGTTTCTGACAGAGCTGCAGGAATGGCAAAACTCCTCAGCCACTGCTACACCGAGACCGATAACAAGTCTGTTGACGCCAGCTGTGTGACTCATGAGCAAGTCACTTATTCTACCTTATACTGTATGTGATATTGTTTATACATATGTAGGAATTCACCTTACTATAGCGTCAAACTTGTATTCTGTATATCCAGAGGATTGGGTCAGCTTGTTTTGACGACTTTAATTGAACATTTTGGCCTTTGAGTCAAGGAGCAGGTGTCAATGATTATTTTTCAAATGTTTCAAATAGCTCTCTCGGCGTCGTTTTTGAAGACATTTTACTCTGAGCCGCTAATGTGAATCGGCCAGGGGGATGTGAAGTGGCCAGGGGATCACTTTAACTCCGAGGACTTTTATCCTGTAGGGGGCTGTAAAATATCGGTACCAAAATTTTCATGGCAATCAATAAAAGATAATCATATCCTGGTGGGCTGCATTTTTGTCATTTTTGGTGAATTTGGACATAGAAAAGGAAGGATTGAAGTGAACTGATATATATAAACAGAACTGGGATATTATCAATGCCAGTCAAACCATTTGGTTTATTGCCATCAAAAAAAAGAAAAAGAGAGAGAGAGAGATAGAGAGAGAGAGAGAGAGAGACCATTAATAATAAGCTGCTTGTCTCTGTATTGAGAAATGGGCCAAACACTGGTCCTCTGCAGACGGCAGTCATTACAGCTTAGTTATCAAAGTCATTCAGGGAGCTGAGACACGATGACTGATCAGCGTGTGAGTCATCAGGTGAAAGAGTCGCACACACTCATTATGGAGCCACCTGAAATTGTGTGTGGGTGTGTGTGTGGGTGTGTGATGCAGGGTCACGGGGTCATGGTCGGAGTCCTGTCCCAACAACACAGCGTCTGTGTCCTCCACCTTCAATAAATAGAGACAGTCATTCATACATACCACCCATCCATCAGAGCTCTCAACATATCGCCACAAAAAGAGAGAGAGCTTGTTACCGGGACACCCAAAATATAAAAAAAATGCAGGGGTTTTATGTCGTGATGCTATTGCGACTCAAACAAAGTGAGAAAAACAAGTTGGTCTCTTGCTCTCATGTTGAAATGCACATTTTAACAAACACATTATTAAGATTACAGTATATTAGTAGCATTTTACTGCAGTTGGGTTTCCAATATTTACTGTAAACATGCAAATATGTTGAGAAAGTTGCGGTCTGCAGCATTTAGCCTCTACAGTAGTAGATACGTGACAACCATGTGTATACAATCTCATTATACGACTTATGTCCATGCATTTTTAATTTAATATATATATATATATATATATATATATAAATAAAACCACATTTAAAAATATTCCATTGTTATGCTCTCAGAATGTAATTGACATGTGTTACCCACTCCCCATCATGCAGCCTTTTCATGGCTCTGGGCGTAATCTGAGCTAGGCTTAAAGTAGTAAATCTGCCCCTCAAACTTCTTCTCAGCTATAATACCCTGAGCTCTTTCAGATGTCCCATCTTCTCAACTCCTTCCAGCGAGTAAGTCCAAACACCCCTGGTGGGACGGAATCTGTGCGGGCCACAGGGAGCGCCGGGCGGGACGCCTTCCAGTCGCCTGACGGGATATTTGGGGCCCCCGAGTGTCGGGCCAATGACAAATATTTGAACTGAAATATGTAACATTTCAAACTAAAAATGTATTCTTGCAACTTGAATTTTGAAAGTGCAGATGCCTGAAAATGAAATGCTTGGCTATTTTTAACTACTTAGGCTAGCTGCGGCTAACAATGAGAAAATATAAAATAATATAAATAAATAAAGAACTAGTTCTACTGCATATGCTCAGTGACATTTAAAAACGTAAATTTAAAGTTATATATGGGTAGATAATCATATAGATTGAAATATGGGAAGTTTAAAGTTATCAGTTCCTTTTTTTTTTAAGCAACACTTTCGGTCCCAGAACCAGAATCCATCCCGAGTGGACTTGAAAAATGAACAAAGCTAATAAATTGCATGCCAATCATTCCACATCATTTTCTTTTTATCTATTCCTGGACCAGCTCCGCTTTGTGCTCCGCACCAGCTCTCTCATTTTATCCTCCGACTCTCTGCCAGGTACACTTAAAAAAAAATCTGTGCAATCACACAAGTGCATGACATAGTGTCTGAGTCAAACAGGCTTTAATTACTTTTACAGGACTGGAGAAGGTCGAGCAGCCCGCGAACCGTGCACTGTGTATATCTTCAGCAAAACCCGAGATGATAACGATGACTCCTTTATTAGCTCGCTATGAGGTCAGTGTAATATCCGAGGCTGTAATATGTCAGGTTATCACATTAACGGTGCGGGAGGAGAGATGGACCGAGTCGACCCCGAGGACAATTAAAAGTGGGAGAACGAGATGGACATTTTTTAAAAAAGAATTTGCCATCTTTCGTGTGCAGAGAAAAAACGATTTGCCTCCCTTTCACATCTGGTGGATTATCTCGGTCTCATCAAATTAATTATATTGCCAAGCAGTTAGAAAGGAGAGGAAGTGAAAATGTGCAAAAAGTCATTCAAAATGTGTGTAAACATGACAAGAGATAATTAAAATCTATTAATAGCAATTCCTATGAGTTTTAATGGTTTGTTTTATTGTAGAATAGTTGTGCCAAAAGTAGCAATACACTCACAAAAAAATGCCCACCTTCATATATGTATTATGTGCTTGATGGTGGAAATTATTTAAATATCATGTAAAAAAATAATAATAATTTGGAGTGTGTGGCACGTGAATATGGTTTAAAACACCTCCTTGTATTGATCATTTAATGTTTAGAAAGTTAGAAGTCAATGTTCAGTGCACAACAAAAAATCTTTTTCGTTTGCATGAACACGTCGATGTGGATCATTGTGTTTAATGTGGCCCACGACTCCTGCCGATTTAAAGTTTTGATATTCAATTTAAAACTTGATCTGGTGGTGTAACGGGCAGGTCATAATTCAATAGGCTAATGTTTGTCATGGCTGCTGCTTGGTGTACACACACTTACACACACACACACACACCAAGCTGAATCCCCTGGGACGCTCGCACACGGTCATAACGCAGCGCGCCCACAGACCGACAAGGTGAAGCCCACTGAGAGCGAGGGAGCGTTACAGGACCAAGTGTGGGTGTGTATGTGTTAGTGTGTTCCTGTGTGCGTGTGTGTGTTTGCAACCTCCTCCAGGAGTCCCACTTTAAATCAGGCCTTATTAAAACAGCCTTATTTCAGCCACATTCAACCACCGCTGGACTCCCGGGTTAACACAATAACAATAAATCCCATTCACTCTTTTGGCTCTGCACACCGCTGTATGTGTGGCCGTGTGTGTGTGTGTGTTTGTAAGTGATATAATGTTTCTGGCTTTGGAAACCCATTAGGAGTGGCCCAAACGCCGTCCACCGGAGGGTGGAGACGGGGGTGGCCATGGAAGCAGGAACCCAGTTAGCTCTTCAGTTTGGAAATGGTGACCTCGCCCCACGGTGCGTCTGTGTGTAGTTTTGTTATCTACTAACAATCATGCGTCCACTGGATGTCGTCACAGCGACAAGCTCCCATCAGAAGAACCAATGCGTTAGTCACACATGAGGACTATGTACTGGACTATGTGGTATTGGACACTGACACTATTAATCATATACTGTATCACTATTTATACTACTATATTGTCTTTTTTGTCCTTACCGTGTATTGTGTATACATTGTGTACATTGTCGAGGGGGACACCAACAGAAACTCATTCCTTGTATATGTGAACAGCCTTGGCCAATCCGATCTGATAGGATAAGCTTTTATTGTGTCACAGAGGGGGGAAATAGGAGTGTGTGTGTGTTGTGCATGTGTGTGTGTGTGTGTGTGTGTGTGTTTGTCAGTGGGAGCCCCCAGTTCTATTTTCAGCATCAGGCCTTATTGTTCGGTCTGAAACCAATTAGCGGACCTGAACGCAGCTCAGACACAGTGTTTTGATGCAGTGAAGCCTTTGTCCTTGCGGTGTCAATGATCAGATTCCTGCGGAATGCTCTCTCACGCAAACACACACACACACAAACACAGACACACACACACCATAGGATTACTAATTCCTCATAACTCTGTCGCTAAATCACACTATCGTTCTGTCACGCATCAACCCTCTTTGTCCTGTTCCACCCATCCATCCATCCACCCTCACACACACACACACACACAAACGCACACACACACCCACACACACACTGAGACACATAAATGTGCTGTTGGCGAAAGTACTGGTGATGTTATTTGACAGAGTTCTGATCTGCGTCTGCCACACGCAAACGTCCACGGTCCAAATCAAGTAATCTATCAAACATGTGTCCTCTCGCAAAGCACCGCAGAGAACAAGGCACTTTACACACACACACATAGACGCAGACACACACACACACACACACACGAAGCGTAGACCGTATCAATCACTTCATTGGCATTCTCACATTGTAACATACTCTCCCACAATAAAACTGTATGTGTGGCTGACCACAGATTGAAAGGGGCCAGAGGAATGCGACAATATCCCAGGGAAACACGTTCAGGCCTGAGACACCAGCCCGGATCCAGACCAGCACTTGTAAACCTCTTATTATACCGTGGGTCAGTACGACCCATCTCTCGCTTTTTAAAATCGTGTCAAATAATGGTCACTCTTGTTTTTCCATCGTCCGGAATCCCTGCGCCTCGCCACCTCAAAGGTCACGACCTTGGGCACCAAATGTGAAAATTCCTCTACGTTGATGACGCTGCGGGTCGCCTCAAAAAGGCCAAATTTTCATCTGGCCAAAAAGTTCTTGTTGTTCTTTGAAAATACCCAAACAAACCTATGATTTATCCACTGGTCAATTCTTTAGTTATTAATTAACCTCTTAATATCTAATATCTGGATCAAACAGCTGATAAGACAAAATAAACATTTCAAAAGTGTCGCTCATATTTGTGCTCTCTCTCCTTGTCACAATAAAAACTTGTTTGGCGATAGCAATGTTGTAGACTCTAAACGCTACATGGAAAAAAATACAGGACCATTTGTCCCAGACAGAAGGACTCTACAGCCGTTCTAACCCATCAGACCTTTTAAACTAAAAACACTTCAGACACACTGTGAGAAAAAAGGGAAAAAACCCCAAAAAGCATAATATGGCCATTTTAAATGTTCGGGCAGACGTAAAAAGTAAAAAAATTTGTCTTTGATGTATATTGTTGCTATTGGATTTTTTATTGGGGCGACTGGTTCTAATTGGCCTGTCAGGGAAAAAAAAAAATACATTTTTGAAACTTTTTAGAACTGCGACAGATTTTTTGCCAAAGTTGGAGGTTGAAAAATATGAGCTCCAAATGACTTAAGGCTAAAAACTCGTCGGAATTTTAATGTTCTTTCGTACTTGCATGTAAATCATAGAGCAGTTCCTACTGATACATCGTTGAATGATCAAAAGAGAGTCTTTTGTGAATATGAAATCCCAAAATTATAAAGAAATGAGAACTCATTTACACTTGACGGTATTTTTGTAGTTTGTAGAAAACAAGCAAATAGCTACGATTTAAAATAATAATTGTTATTATTTTAATTCCTCTAATTACCAAATAAGGTATGTGGTAATATGATGTAATATCAACACATTTTTTATTAAACCCCACCAGAAGAAGATCAGTAATACCCCAGTGTAATTTCATTTCCCCTTTATTTTCCTTTCTTTATATTTTCAAATAGTATATTTTGCCAAAGTTTTGTTTTGTCCCACTGTATCAGCTTTTTATTATATACCAGTAAAAAACATATTCATTGAGAGAATATGCTGTCAGAACCGAACTAAGACCAAAACTGCATTAGTACGACTTAGAGTCTAAGTCCAAAAAGAGCCGGGACAATTTTTACCTGAAGTGACAGGTGGAGACAATCAAGGAAGCTGAAAATGGCGGGAAAACACACCAAGGCAGGAAGCGAAAGGATCTGAACTCAGAGCAAGAGTGCAAAATAAAACAGGAAGTGAAATGACAGACAGGGACTGCATAAAAATAGCATATGAGTTACGCACAGTTAAAAAAAAAAAAGAATAAAAAGCAAGTTATCACTTCATATAATCCTGTTGCATCAGTACAGACAACAAGAAATCCTTTCTCGTGTGATTACACAATCAGAACCCAAACACGCACGCATGCACATACGCATGTAATTGTGCGCACACACACGTCGGAGGTGTTTATGCTGGCATGAATGGTGCCCGCAGAGCCGCAGGCCCTTACTGCTGTTTCTCCACCCAATAAAACACAAATCTGTTGACACGGATCAGGACTTAAGTGCCCCAATGGAATGTGCACCGACACGCTGTACACTGTATACATGCGAGCAGTGTGTTTCGTAAAACAAAAAAACGTGTTTTCTACAACACGTGAGCCACATTTTCCACTTCGTAAATGAAATTAATCATACATCACGTTTGGAGAGGAGCTGTGATTTCAGTTACCGTGTTTATCTGGGATGTCTGGATGATAACAAGGTCACGTCGGTAATAAAGTGGATTCTTAGCGAACTTGTTGCATCGTGAGCTCGTGTTGTCACGTTTGTCAGAGCTCCAATGGGATTTGAAGACTTTATCGCTGTGAGAGGTGCAGTCTGGGTAGATACAGCAGAGGATGTGGCAGCGCTCTGTGATTTCTCTGGTTTTCCAGTGGTGATGTTTCACCCTCCGGGCACATGTGGACAGAGGGTGGGATTTGGGAATCGATTATCATAATCATTGGGTGTGTTAGTGGTTGGTTAGGGTCCAGCAGGAGTCGCCGCCAATTACACTGGCTCCTGTTGCTGTCTGAGAGGCAGAGCGCTTCCATTCTCCGTGGGGATTCAACAAAAGTTCAGTACGTCGGTAAATCAGTTCGCAGAAAAGATTAAGATCAGGGAATCTTTGTTCAATCCACAAATTTGTCTGGTGATGCAAATCCTCTCATGAACCGATGTTTAAAAAATGTATAAATTACAAAAACATGTCTTTCTTCTTCTGGTGTGGCAGTTAATTACGCTTGAAAACCCATTATAACAATATTCATCATAAAAAATGATGTCATAACGATGTATGACCTGTAACGATACACAATGTGCCTTTGCAACGTGAATTCATTCGATTTTTATTTATTTTTTAGAAAACATTTATATCATATATAAGAACGTGATGAAATTCTCCCCAATTTTTTGTTTTATCTTTCTATTTAATATCTTGCTGACCTGGCGTCATTCGGCTTTTATTGAGCCTTTCTCTTTGCCTCTGATCACAGTGCCATCCACCGCGCAAAAGTAAAGGTAAATCTGGTTTTAAAATCGAAATCATCTTCGCTTATAAATAATTCTCCATATAATGGGATTCAGCATTTTGGGCACGGCCACAATAGGCCTCGGTTCCTTATCGGGGAATCCCGTGCAAAATGCACTTTTGCGCAAGAACGGATTTGCCGGGTAGTGAGAGATCGCTTCTCTGCAGAGGAATCCGTTTCACTTTGGCCACTAAGTTCATCTCACGCTGACTAATGTTTGAGTTGGCGCCAGGTTTTTGCAGATGTGAAGTTTTCACATCAGACACTATCTCCGTCTTCAAGAGTCTTTGTCGATGACGCCCGAGACTCCGGGGGGGTTTGTTTTGAGCTCTGGACTCTTCTCCAGTGGCTCTCACCCATAAAGTCTCTTTGTATGAGGAAGATTAAAGAGGTGAGTGGTGTTAGCGAGGACCACGTCTGCATGTGGCATCAGTTTTCTGGTCAACGTCAAAACTTTTTTTTTTGGGGTGGGGCCAGGGGAGTTTCCCCCACTGCGTCCCGGGTCATGTGCGTCGCGTCCACCCCGTGCCGTGTGGAAGAACACCGGGCGCCGTCCAAATGACGAACAATATTTCCATAAAAAGTGATTTGCAGCACATCAAAATAAATTGAGGATAATAGAGGATAATGGAGGATAACATGAAACGCTCCATGTTTTTCTATCATCACACGATATATATCGTCATATCACACAGCCGCGTGTCAAAGGGAAGCGTTCCCCCTCCCCGGCACCGACGTCACGGCCTGTTGTCCTGTGTCTGAGTGACACACACGGCGAGACAGTCAGTCGGCCCATCTGAGGAGGTTTCGGACGGTCGCTGGCCTCTCCCGGTTTCCCATGGTTCAGTGTTTTTACGAGCAACTGGAAGCCATTATGGAGATGAGGGGGATGAGGGGAGCGGAGTCCTCTCCCAGCAATGACAGGCCTCTCAGTCTGGGTCCCCTTCCCCTCCCAGCGTAAATTAAACACAAATGGCCTCTGTGCTGTCACACACACACACACAAATTCTCTGCACACAACACACCATGCACACAAACACGCACTGCACCACGCGACCATACAAACACGCTGTCTGCAGTAAGCACGATGTTTCACACACGACTAAAACAAACATCTGTAATGTGTGCAGGGGTTTCGTGGTTTCCCAACTCAAAAATCATAAAAAACCCAAATTCAAACAACTGTGATGTATTTTCCCCTCCTATCTTTCTGTCATCCAGTCGCCCTTGTCTGGCCTTAATCATGAAAACATGCAAAGCTATTGCGTGTGTGTGTGTGTGTGTGTGTGTGTGTGTGTGTGTGTGTTATTGTCGTATATAGTGAAGGGGAACATAACTGCCTGCACCAATTTATGTGGCAATACATCCAACAGTTGTTGCGAGACACATTTTTGCTCAAAACCGCAAACATCAGTGAGGACGGCTCAAGAACAAAAAAAGAAAACCTAGGATGACTCCATTAAATGCGATTCATCCTCCGGGGAACCATGAAACCAAACAAAAGCTGAACACACAAAAAAATTAATAAAAAATCCCGGTGACCCACCGAGTAGCTGAGATGTTCGGTATAAATCCAGCAGTACTTCATCATGCACTATACGTAACGGGTGAGAGGTGAGCAATAGAGAAGGAAACACACTTCTTGTGTTTCCTTTGCCATCCATTATCATCACAACACGTCGGAGGACAGATGCTGGTAGAATTACACACAAACGACTGGCAAGCGGTCGAGATGTCGCATCCATGCCGAATATAAAGTGATATGCGGCCCATATGGACAAAAGGCAGAAAACATGCAGGGATTGCAGACTGGTAATACCTTGCCCTTTACATTTAGGCTATTTGGTCCCTCTATGCTTTAAAAATCACCTGATATGAGAAAAAGAATAATATCATATGATGACTGTTTTCTATACCGCTATCTTTCAAATCATTCCACACGTGTTTCGTTTTTGTTTTGTTTTTTCTAGTGAAACACAGCCTGGAGGAGAGGACACAATCAGACACAGGTGAGACACATCAGGTTAATCACAGGAGCGGGAAAACACACCAAGCCAGGAAATAATCTGCCTAGAAATAAGGTGAAGAGGGGTGGGTACCACAATAAAACAGGAAGTAACGATAAATACACGAAATACGCAATGCAAACGCGTTAATACTGAGGACCTGACGTATATAAAACTGTAAATTGCACAATATGTTGCACCATGAACATGTCATGGTATTTGAAAGGATCTGCCGGAGAAGAGGAACATTTTGGCCTCCGGCTTGAAGATGAGCAGGATAAAGCAGCGGGAGAAGAGGCGAGACGGAGAGAGAGAGTTGGCCGGCGACGTGTTTCCATCCATCACACTGACGAACAGCTCTAAAACATAACAACAGGGAGAGGAAGGAGAGGAGAGAAAGGAGAGGAAAGAAGGGAGGGGGGAAAAAGACAAGACAGTGTAATTACCGGAAAAGGGAAGAGAAATAATCATAATATGGATAATTGGATAAAAGGGGGAAAACGGGGACAGGGGGTGAACAAAGGGATAGAGACAAAAAAAAGGAGGAATGACTAATAACAGAGAGAATAAGAAAGGACAAGAAGAAAGGAGACTGGACAAGAAGTGGAAATGGACAGGGGAGGACAAGAAAAGAGGATGGAAGAGGATAGGAAAGGCAAAAGAAGACGAGAAAATAAATATGGAGAGAATGCACCAAAAAGGAAGAAAAAAATCTTATTAGACAAACGAGGTCAGGAGAAGGTTGATGTGAGGAGGACAGAAGACGAAAAGGCAAAAGAGAGAGAACAGGGGAAAAAAAGAAGGGATGGAAAAAAATTGAATGGGGAAAAAAAAGGGGATGAAAATGGAGTGAATAAAATAATATCGTCTGTCAGTATTCTGTCCCGCTGTGTTCATACAGGCTGAGGTGTTCCAGACCTCTGTGATACACACACACACACACGCAACCACCCACACACGCACCGTTTATTAGCGCTGCGTAAAGTAGATAAGGAATTCCAGGGGGTCAGGTCGTATGCAAATGTTTGGGAGCCTCGTGTCTCCTGATGGATTATTCAGGAATGTTCAACTTTTCTGCTTTAAAAAAGCAAATAGAAAAACCAGCTCTGAATTTAATCAGCAGGCGTCACAAGTTCCCTCCAAAACACCTCTTCAATGTTTCAGCTGTCCGACCGCACAACTTCACCAACACAACGATTCGACAAAGGATCAAATATTTCAATATTTTTACATTTGAGCAGTAGAAAACGTTGAAATGCATTTAGCACCGGTTCCATAACTATTATGATCATGTAAAATCTGCAGCAGATTTTTTAAAGCTGCTAAAATGAATATAATGCAAAAGTAAGGCTTGTATAATAAAGTCCTGATACTTATGATTTGCCTAACTCTGATTCTTTAACTTTGTGGATTCCATGGGGGCCACGGGACAGTGGATCGACTCTTCACCCTAGCAGGGTTGTGTGAAGGGGCACGCGAATTTGACCGACCGGCCTACGTGCGTTTTATGGATGTACTAACGGGGCCGTGGATTCATGCTATCTGGTCTCGGTACAACCAAAGTGAGAGCTGTGTCCGCATTCTTGGTCGGATGCGTTCCCGGTGGGTTGTCACCAAACCCGTGCGTGGTTTTCACGGACAGGAATCGCAAGGTGTAGCCGAGGGGGAGCGTGTGCCCAGGGGTTTGGGGGCTTCACCTGGCGGTCCTGAAGCGTGGTGAAGCCGACCCAGCAGGAAACCAAACGCTGGCCTCAGGTCCACTGTGACACAACAGAACCAGATGTTAGAAAAGAGACGACAACAAACCGCTGCGCTGCGAGGGTTTACAGAACTGAAATCAAGACTTTCAAACAATGGGTTTTACCCAGAAGATTGTGTTTCACTGTGCGTCAAAAACCCTTTTAAGGACCACACACACACACACACACACACACACACAAACAAATCTCCGGCTCTTTCTGCATGCGTGTGACATTAAGCTTGTCTTCGCAGCCCATTCCTCTGTCTGCATCCGTGTGATTCCTCCTCTCCGCAGCGTGACCTGCTGTCGCCATGGGTGGAGCCGGGCCATTGGACGGAGACCAGGAAGTCCTCTGGAAGGTCATTAGCATAGCAGCATTCCTGGGAACGATCGTGGTTGTCGTGCGATGGGCGAAACCTCAGCGGAACCAGTTTCCTCGCATCGGTTATTCATCCTGGGTCTCCGTTGCCTACAGTGATGACAGGAGAAGCCGCAGTATGAATAAATAATCCTACACAACTAAAGTGGACACCCACACACACACAGACACACTATTCATGAATACACACACAACTCAGCAACAATCGTCAGCTCATTTTTGGGGAAATCCATGTAGTAGTAATATAATCATCCTTTGCAAACAATCTCAATCATACAAAAACAACACTGGCCTCAGGTTACCACTGTTCATGACACTAGCTTCTCTGACTGATCAACATTTTATATTAAATTAAATTTATAGTATCATTCGACTGTGATGACAAACAGTTGCATAGTGAGGAACCCAAGAAAAACCAAATCAGCTCTTTGTAGACCGCTGGCAAACTCCAAGAAAACACTAAACTAAATTTATTTAAAGAAACATGATCGCTGTCATTTTAAGTGAAAAACAATTGTCATGTGTTTCTCAGGGATTGTTTTTTTTATATCGATATTGATCTGGTCAGTTAGGTCACCAAGGGGGTTCTGAAGTTTTGCATTTGGCTATGATCAGTGTCACTACTGGTAGCACGAAGTGAATGGAGGGACGCACACACACCTCTACAGGATAGACAACCGCACCTTGACTGCCATTAGGTCGGGTTGACTTGGGTGACATCCTTGGACTCATTATCATACCCTACGCCAGTGCAGCGGGTCCTGGGTTCCTTCTGGTGCACAACAATGCCCAGGCTCATGTGGCGAGGGTATGCAAGCAGTTCCTGGGGGATAAAGGAATTGAAACCATTCACTGGCCCCAACGCTCACCTGACCTAAATTCAATAGAACACCTGTGGAAGATTATGTGCCGGTCCATCCGAGGCCGCCAGGTGACACCTTAAGGATCTAAGTGATGCCTTGGTCCAGATCTGGGAGGAGATACCCCCAGCACACCATCCGTCCTCGCTTTAGCAGCATGCCAAGACGTTCTTACGAGCAGGTCGGGGCCATACAAGGTACAGAGTACCATTTTGAGTTGCTGCAAGGGAGTTTTAGCACAATGAAATAGCCTTCCGCAACATTTTTTCACTTTGTTTTTTGGGGTGTCTTCAGGGTCCCCCTGTAGTTTGCAAATGTTCCTTTCCATTCAACGATGAGGCATCCTTTTCGTTCCTGACACATTACCCGGTCCAGATTTTTTCCCCAATTGAGATCTGGTGTGTTTTTAGAACAGCGAGTAATGACCCAGACTGCAGACGGCTTCTACTGGTCCAGGCCCAGCTGTGAAGGTGTGAGATGTTTTATAAACTAATAATCCTCTTATCTGGGTCATCTACTGTGCTCTCCACACTACAGCACACTGCAAATACACACACACCTCTGTTATCTGATGGTGCAGAGAACCAGAGACACACAGGTGCTGAGGAATCCTGATATGCAAGTGTCAAAGTACGTCTGCTCAGCGAAGCTCGGCCCTTATGGACAAATTTGACGAGACACCAAAACAGATTGTTATACCTGATGAAAATCAAGGGAGAGTTATTGATGCTTTGGAAATATTTTGCAGATAAGTCTGTGCAAGTCTAACGTGTGAAAGTACAGAAAGTCAAACCAGCATGTGTGGATAACATGAAAATTCTCCAACTGATTCCTTGTTTGCCTATTTTTTAAGATCCGGAATCTATCTGTCTGACTGACATATTTCGGGATATTTATTATTTATATTGTACTTGCATTTTGTAGCGACACTGTTTTTACAATTATACTGCCTACACAGTATTTAGTATTTTACTGTTTCCTAAATATGCGGAATAACAATAAAGCTGACTTGACTTGACTTGAATGTATATAAAATCAGGATATGATTACAGAATACGCATAACAGATGTAGCAGAGATGCAAGTTCAGAGTTTCTCTCATCCCCTCTAGTGGTTTTTTTGATAAAATATGAGACATTTATAAAGTCACACTTCCCAACATGCACGTTATAAACAGGTGTTTACAAAGGTTGACACTAAAACCGCTAATGAGTCGTAGAAATTCACTCAGGAGTTATCAGACAGTAAGTAAGTAAGTTTCACAGGTTCATCCAACAGAGTCAATCTCAGCTCGATGACTGTGTAAATAATCCCACTGGTTTTTCTGACCATTTGCGTGGCCATGTAACTGGTGGACATGTGTCCCATCATGACGGGATGGGGGTTGGAGAAAGTCCCTACAGCTCTGTGCATCAGGACACTTATCAGATGCTGTGGTGGGTTGTAGTGGAGCGGCACAGCCCCCATGTTGAATATCACCTTACTGTAAACTACATGATAAATGCACAGCGGAGCAAAGAGGAGGAGGGATCCAGAACCAGAGGCCAACATGACAGGCATTGGGGAAAATGTGAATTCCTACCTTTGACATGATTGATGATGATGAATGATCTATTTTTGTATATTTTTCAGGAAATGTCTCTTTTCATTTATTACGTTATCCATTTCCTGACAAGTCACTGACATCTAACCTTCTCTCTTGAACAATTTAGTTTTGTGCAACTGTGCAAAAGTTGTATCTTTATACACAAGGCAGAATGCAACAGCGAAGCATCCCAATCTGTAATCTTGATGTGGTTGTTTGCAGTGATTTATGAAATGATTGAGCTTTTGATAAAAGTGATAATATGCGATAAATCCACCTGTCCAGACTGGACCGGTAACATTTTCCACCAAAACGTGTACGACAACAGAAATAAAGGTAAAAAAAAAAGTTGTCTTAAAGCAGTGAAGGGTTTTGAGTGAAGGCTTTTTGCTTTTAGCTCCGACCCGTCTCTCAGCACTGAGCTCTCAAACAGCCAAACACAAACGGCCGAGTGAGGCCAGAGCACTGAGAGATGTTGGTGCTTTTGGAACGTCTCTATCCTCCTGTGAAACAAACTGCGTCCACCAAAACCGGCGGACCAAGGGTACAGCCAAAGTTGCTGGGAGGTATTGGATGTTATATGTACCTTTTTTTGCTTGTACAAGCTGTTGATGTGAAATGATTGACATCCCCTACGGCGAACTTGCTCCCCTGTTGCAGTCACCTACGGTTTTTGGAGATGTAAGAGCTCTTATCTCCCGCAGCTGGCGCGGGACACTAGGGGCTATAAGGGCACAGAGTCATGCCAACTTGTTTCCCATTTTTTTCCACCCCTCTGGGTCTGTGCCAATGTGTGTGTGTGTGTGTGTCTGGGTCCGTTGGTGTGTGTGTGTTCACAGATTGACTGAGTGGCATGCTCGTCTCGCACGAACAACCTTGGGGTGCCAGTTTTATGCCAAATCCCATTTCCACGTCAATCCACGCTGTCGGTATATTTGCTTAATGGACCTCCTCACCTTTCATGTCGAGCTGTTTATCAAAATGTCACAGATGGGTATCAAAATGATGAATGACTACCTTTGCCACTTACTTGGACATTTTTGTTATTATTTTATGCAACAGGTTGAAGATCGGCATCTGGCACATCCATTTTGACCAATATTGCGCTTTTCCTCCATGCTTGGACTAGAGTCAATGCCTACATAGACAAGAGGAGACTAATAAACCACCAGCTTTGTGAATGTAATGTCCAAAAAGCTAAGATATCCAGGCAGCCGTCCCGAGCAGCCAATCAGAACGCAAATCCGGGCTGAAACCGCTCCAAGAGTAACTGGCTGTGTCCGCTACGAAGCAGCGAGGCCGTGACTAACGTGAAGCACAGTAACCAACGCTGAGCTGCCAGCCGGGAAATAAATGCAGCTGGAGAAGACTGTGGACCAACAGGCCTCTCACTTTGCTTTCATTCCCAGGTGAACCTCCGTAGAACCAGGAAGTCCTGAATCAACACACAGACTGAAGGATTTTGGAGAAGGTGACGAGACCCCAAATGTATTTCAGCAAATGTAATCTCATGTAACGGTGATATTAACTTTGTTGTAAGAGGAGACGTGAAAGCAAAAAAAATACATCTCACTCTTTAACAGACTCAATCAGGTATTTCACTGCCTCCATGGACTTGTTTGTAATGCAAAAATTCCAGGAAGTGATTTTACAACGACTCATCACAAACAAGATTTGTCAAGAGTCAAGATTAATTTACTCATCACAAAGATCCCTTCTGATCACCAGCTATATTTAAAGGTTGTAAAGAACTGCCCTTGGCAGCCTCGGTTGGCAAGTTTGGAACGAGCCCTCCTGATCCCCGGCTCATTTGAGCTGCCAGGTGGAACCGTGCTGCCGCGGGGACCCACGACCCGTTCAACGAGGGTCGAGGAGTCTCAGCAGCTGTCACGCTCCCGTCCTTAAATAAACCCCCGGAGGAGCCACTGAAACTCTGGACCCAACACCACCCGCATAGAATGCGCCTCAGTGAGCGAAGAGGAGCGAGATCTGCAACACCTGCAACACCTGTGCCCCCGTTAAATGAGGGAGATGAGGCAGAGATTCCAGCTTTTAGCTCTGCAAGCTGGATCTCCACCAAAAAAACTAATCTCTGAACCCAGTGGCCAGACGCGTCTGATTTGACATATTATGTAATTACCTCCTGTATTAGTAGAATATAGGTAAAAGGCTGTTTAAATTCTTAAAGGGAAGGTGAATCACTTTATAAGATATATATTTTTTAAAGGAGCGTTTTCCACTAATAAAGATGGTCTTGTATTTGTGTTGTCTGAAACTGGGTCAGCATTCCAGACAGACTTTTCCCCAGCTAACATGTTTTAAAGCCCCTGCTGGGGGATCTCGAGGCGTTCCCAGGTCAGAGGAGACGCCGTGTATAATCTCTCCAGCTTGTTCTGGGTCCACCCTGGCTCTCATGCCAGGAAAACCTCCAGGGGAAGTCGTCCAGGAGGATTCCCAGACTGAATTGTTCCTTCAAGCATTCACACCGGGGCCAATGAGGGCACACAAAAATAAGTCAAAAATGTTGGATAAATGGGAAAGTGCATCTTTCATTATGTACCTTATAAAAGCACCTTGCAGCTTGCCTTTATTTTCAATCAAAAACAAAGTTAATACATTCTCATTTAATTTCCACTGAACAGCAGCGTATCATCAGTCAAAGGGGAGAAAAGACGACTAAGGTATCAGACTCCAGTGTTCTCCTCATTCCATGCAGTCCTGTCTAACACTTACACTTACACACACACACACACACACACACAGAGGAGGGCCTGTGAGCGTCCTCCTCAATTAGACGTGTTTAGTTTTAACAGTGCGCCAGCGTCGGCGAAGCCACAGCTCCCTGGAGACTGAGCCGCCAATCTCACTGAGTCAACACGAAGTTCCATACAGTGCCCTGACTGACTCACACACACACACACACACACGCCTCTCACACCTACAATCTCACACACTATTTACTGAGAGTTGTAATAGGTCTGCCTAGTGGACTCCTGCTTGGACACAAACAGCGCCTCCTCTGGAGGCCTCGCTGCACGCAGACACACACACACACACACAAACACACACACACACACAGTGCGGATACACACCTGCCTGGGAGCTGTGTTTATATGCTGAATTAGTGTGACAATAAGCATATGTGTGTGTCTGTGTGCAGGTGGGAGACACTGCACTCATTCATACAAATCACCTGGTTGTCTTGGCGAGCATGTTTGTGTGTTTGTGTGTGCGTGTGTGTGTGTGTGTGTGTTTTCACAGCTGGGTCTAAGTAGGTAGTGTGGTGTCCTCAGAGGTCCCACAGAGACCATAACCCCTTAAACTTGACCTAACTCACTCAGCAGCAGCTACATGCTGCAGTCATGTGGAGGCTCAGTTCACAACATCTGACACAACTTCCCGATTAACATCTTCATCAATCCCTGGTACAAGTTCAGCTGTTATTGTAAAAATACTATCAATTACAAGTATTATTATTGTAAACCATAGCGTTTGAACAACAAAAGCAATATCACATGAAAGCAGGGAGGAGAACTGTTGACCCGGACAGGGCATGTCGTCAGAAGTAGGAGAGATCACTTTGAGAAGCTCCTAAAACCCTTTCAACACCTCCTCAGAAGAGGAAGGAGAGCCTGGAGACTCCGGGGAACGCTCCTCTATATCGGTGGGTGTCATCTGTACCAGTGGAGTGGCAGGCTGGAAGGGGGTGTGTTCAAACAATGGGGGTATAACACTACTCCAGGATTCTGGAGAAGAGGCTCTGGCCATTTGTGGATTTTGGATGGGATGGGAATTTGACCAACCAGTCTACATGCTTTTTGTGGACTTGGAGGAAGGTTGATGACCTTGTTCACAGCGGGTTCTTGTGGGGGTTGCTGTGATGGTACGGGGTAACCGGCCCATTGGTAAGTGAGTAGCCAAAGGAAGAGCTGTGTCTGCGTATCCTTGATGGTTTCAAGGAGGGTGTCGGACTTTGCCAAGTTTGAGCCTTGCCTCCTAACCCAGTTAAGGGTCTTTCATGACACGTTCAACAAAAAGTAAACATTTTTGTTCTCATTTTACACATTTTAGGTTCTCGCCGACATTCCTTATTTTGCAGTCTTTCTTTCTTTACAGAGGGAGAAACGCTGACCTTTGACTTTTTATTTGTCTCCGTACAGACAGCGTTCTCTTTCAGATTGAAGCTCGTGGATGCCGTCGACCTCTCGTTGACTCTTTCTCACAGTGTCGCACAAACATATTTTCCAGTTTGAACAGAACTTTGCTGACAGCTGTAATAAGTCGACATAACTGACACCGTAAATAACTCGTTCTGCGTGGCAGCTCAGGCACCTGGATAGTTACCACATTATTTATGGTTGATACAAATTGACTAGTATTTAGAATTATTGAAAAAAATTGAAATAATACACTGATCAGCCACTACATTAAGCTAAGCTGTTTTTAATGTTATGGCTGATCTATGTGGGACTGTTCCACTCTCATAAATCCAAGCAGTTTGTTTATAGGATCCCTGAATAAACTATAGAACTTCTGTTCTCTTCTCTCTCTCACACAGTGGATTTTTTTTTCTACATGATTCATATTAATGTCACGCTGCGAATGTTCCTATATGCCTGAGTTGCAATAATGCCATTTTTTGCCAGCAACGCGTTTTATTTTTAACGTCGCTTCAGGGTTTCCCATTTTTTCCCAAAGAAAAGAGTGACTGTTGGGTTTCATAATTCGACATCTTTCGGTAACATGTTGACCACACGGCTGCAGTGTTGCGTGTGAGTGTGTGTGTGTGTGTGTGTTCACCGTCCTCTTTGTGTGTTTGTGTGGGTGTGCGAGGGAGAGACCACAGGCTTGTACAGTAGTACGGCCTGATCTGTGTTTGTGCGTCTGGTTTACACATGTGCGTGTGTGTGTGTCTGCATGTGCGTGTATCTGTCCATACGCCCCACCCCCCCACCCCACCAGGTCCTAAGAATGTGTGTATTGTTGACGACATTCTTGGGGTGTGTAGGGAAACCTAAACCTGACGGGGCTCTGCGCTGCACCGCCTGTCCGCGGGCCGTCCCAGACAGAAAATTGGGAGGGTTGGGGTCCAAATTACACTCGGTGAGAGAAGAGAACTGCGCTTGTTTCCCGTACTGTGTGTTCACTGTGTGTACAGTGGCCGGAGTGGGTGTGTGTGTGTGTTGGTGGAGTGTAATAGCTGTGTGGTATATGCGTTTCTCTGGGCTGACCCTCTGTGCGCGAGAGACGCTTCACTGTGACAGGCTCTGTGAGGGTTTTTTTTTTTTTTTATTATTCCTTGATAACGCTACAGATAACAGCCCCCAAAACCAGTTGGACATAAACCACAAAGTCTCCTGGGGTTTACAGTATTAACTTGTGTACTAACGCTGTACAAGTACAGCATTTAGCAAATACCCACATGTCACTTGAGAACAAGACCCAAAGAGGTGGATTAAGTTGTGTGATCTTGCAAAGACAAAATCGCGTTGTTAATCTCTCGTCTATGCAATAATTACCAGGTGTGTAAATGACCTTGGAACAATGTTTACCTGCTTGTTTTTCACATGTGTACTTTCCGGTTGTGACGGTTTGATCCAGATAAAAGCGGCTGCAGACGCACACAAACAGGACCATTATCGGCTTTTTTGGCAGGCGAGGTGTCTGCGCCCCACTGTTCTGGAAGCAGGCCTGGAATAATGACTCGTACACCTCAGCGTACCTGGCAAACGGCGGAATGACGACACTTGTGCAATTGTCAGTTTGCGAATGACACCAAAACGTGTGTCTGCTAGACTAAAACTTAAAGCTCCCACACATCACGCCATAATGCCAAGAGGCAAACAACTTCTTTTCATTGTATTCTATGTGAAATGAGCTGTTTACCTTTGAGTTCAGGTAATAGCCTCGTTGTTAGTATCCTAACTATTATTTTAATAGATTGTGCAAGAAATGTTATTCTCGACTAAAAGCAGCTAGTATTTGGCTAGTCATACATTTGATCATACAAAGTATCGCTGGTGGTTCAATCGACAAATCGCTGATCACTAGAACGTACAGATAAATCAATAACAAAAAAAAAAACAGTAAAGTAAATGTGCCAAGGAGAGTCAAGTTTCACTTGTGAAAATTGTTGGAATAGGAATTCCCAGTGTTGCATTTCAAATTCACCACATATTCAGCTTTGTTAGACAATCGAAAGGGGGGGTGTGAGAGTGTGTGTGTGTGTGTGTGTTTGTGTGTGTGTCCACTCTGTAAACACAGTGGTGTGTTCGGCTGATCGCTGGCGTTTAGAGGCTCTGCTAAGTGGCACCTGGTCAGTGCCAAAACAAGCAAAACACTGTGTGTGTGTGTGTGTGTGCTCACATGTGTGTGTTTGTGTGCGTGCATACATGTGGGGCGAGCGTGTTGCTGCTAAGTGCCACTGTGTGACGGCCAAAACAAACAGGCTTAATGAGAAGCAGCTCCTGGGACGAGAGAGAGAGAGAAAGGGAGGGAGAAAGAGAACGAGAGAGAGAGAGAGAAGGATTGAGGGTACCCGGCCAGGACCAAACACACTGACCCCGCTGTCTCTCTCTCTCTCTCTCTCTCTTTCCTAAAGGACACACTGTCCCCTCTGTCCTCGTCCTGTAGCTCGCCCATCACCCTCGTCAGCCTCACCCCTCTCTCTCTCTCTCTCTTCTCCTCGCTCCCTTCCTGTCCCCAACTCTCACCCTTCGACTGACCGCTGAGGTGTCAGGGCGAGGAAGGTGATGGGAGGAAGGTGGGTGTGTGTTTGTGTGTGAGTGTGTGTCTGTGTGTGTGTGTGTGTAATTAGACGTAGGTTTGTGACCGTGTGTGGGGAAACACATAGAGAACATGTCACAAATAAGTCGACATGACAGAACATGAAAATGATACCGACACACACAAACACTCTCACACACACACACACACACACACTATCTCGTGCCATGTCTATTACACATCTATCATATAAACGGGTTGGTGAACAGCTGTTATTCATCACAGGTTGCGGATTATTGGAGTTCGAGAATTTGTGAAGTTGTTGGAGCTCAAACAAAAAACTGAGGATCATTTATAAAAACACCTTGAAGGCCCATTACAGAAAATATCTCACTCTCCTCTTTATTCAGTGTTATTGCATGACTGTCAACCATCATTCAGAATGTATTGGTTGCCAGACGGACAACCCCTTCCGTCGACCAAAGAAAGGCGGAACCTTGGTACTGGGGGGGGTACCTGTGTACCGGGTACATGGAAAAAGTTCTATGCACCCTGGGAAAACATAATGGCTGGCATTTAGAGGGAGGCGTCCACTGGGGCTCTACTTCCACCCAGCACACCTGCCAAATGTGGACTCAAGCTTGCCCTTGCCAGTGATGTCCATACCCGGGGAAGCGGGTGACATAACCACAGGGTGTTGGGCCAAGGCTTCACCAAGGACCAAGCCATGCCACCACACAACCAGGAATGTGACAAATTGTTCATCTCTTCCAAAGTTGTAAATGATAGCAAAGACACTGTGCCTTCAACGCAAGAGGCTTGCATGACCCAGGAAAAGGGGGTTTACGCATAATTTAGAGCCTTTTTATAGGGTACCCTTGTGATACCTTTTTTTTTTTCGTTTGTTTTACGACACGTTGTATAGGGGAAAATAAAAGAAGTGTACTACCCATTTGCCATGTATTGTTGTACTTTTATATATTAGTCTATATAAGATTAAGGTCATGTCTATGGTCACACAGGTTGCATACATACAGGACGCATGACTTAATTCTCTGACCTGGTGACTTTATGACGTCAATTATCAATTTTCTGATAAATGGCCTAAAATGGTGCCGGTGTGTGAGTGTGTGAGTGTGTGTGTGTGTGCGGTATGTGTTTGTGTTTGTGTGTGACCCCGGCGTTACTCTGCTTCTTGTCAGGTCATATCCTGTTCATATCTTTTTTTCTGCTCGCTGTTTGCTTTGGCGGCTGCGGGTCTGTTGGGGGTTTCAGGTGTGAAGACAGCAACGGAGTGTGTTCAGATGCTGGAACATGTGTGTGTTTGTGTGTATGAAGGCCTTTGTGTATGCGTGTACAGTAAGCGTATGTTTGTTGATGCGTTTTTGTGTGTGTGTCCAGTTATTTTGGGCCCCAGTCAGCATGGTCGTTTATTTTTAGGCCTGAAAGTCTGCGTGTTTGTGTGTGTGTGTGTGCACTCGCGTACGTGTGCGTGAGTTCGCGTACGTGAATGTGTGTGTGTGCTTGCGCGCGTGTTTGCGAATATGCACACGTCTGTGGGGATTTGTACACATGATGCTTGCGTGCGCGCGTGTGCGTGCCGCGTATGCACGCGTGTGTTTCTTGGCAGCGTGCTGGCGAGCAGGATTAGGAGGTTGCGGTGAGTTTGTGTGTTCAGGGCCGCCGGTGTGAAAGGCCAGTCAGAGCTGGAGCTTCCCCCTGGAGAGAGAGGGGTTTAATTTAGAAGAACAAGGCTCCTAACACACCGACGTCTCCTTGGCCCGTCTCTCCACACCTCATCCGTCCCCTCTTCAGCTCTCTCTGCCACTCTATAAAACTTTAACCATCTCGCCATCTCCTCTTCCTTTACTTCTTAACCTTTTCATCTCTTTTGCTGCTCACTCCACTTAGCCCCTGTCTGACCGTAAGTTTACAACGTTCCCCTTAGATTCTCAAAGTTAACATAATTCATTTCTCTGCAAGTTTGTTTGAACCTGTGAGATCCGGCCTAATGCAACATCTTAAATCTTCCATGACTTTGACCTAAGTTTATAGATTGTGCGACGACAACAACAATAAAGTTTTGTGCATGGGTCCAACAAACTCTAATATCCACATAATGCATAAGGCACCGTGTGTGATGATTGTTTGGTGCATCGAAGGACCAACAATGTGAGACGTGTTGTTTTACATCTATGTAATTACAGTATACAATATTCCTGTATTTATGCCACAGTTAAACATTTTGCCAGAGTCCATCTATTAATCAAATTGTTCCTGTTTATCATCTGTATCTATGGTCAATAGTCTTCAGAGTGAATTGCTGAGATTACGGAAACATTAGCGGCATCATAAATAAAGTGGTTTCAAAAGATCTGACAGTTTAAAACAAAACATACAGATTAGCCAATGGAAGTAAAAAAATAAAAAAAACGTAGGTCTGTACCTGACAAATGATTTTGTCAGCAACACTTCATTGAACTGTCAGATTTTTGAACAGGGGTTTAGCTTAATGTTCAGGGCCGCAGTTTCGGGCGTGTTAGCCAAATTTATACCACTGAGCAGAGATGCAATAACTTCAATAATGACGCATCAGAAATGTGCAAAAACATTTTTTCAGACAATAGTCAGCGGCCATAAACTAGAAATTTGCAGCAGGCTTTTTTTCCAGCGATTTGTTGCTAAGTTCGGTTCAGTCATGGCTGCGGCTGGTGGTGTTTTGCTCTTCCCAGAATGCCGTTGTCACTCAGGCGCTGTGGTCGGCGCTGTGACGTCTTTCACCTGAGATTTTCTGTGGGTGGCTCAACACCTCTGACAGCTGAAGACCTTGCTAACTGCCCAGTTTGTGTGCCACTTCATCCAAACACACCAAAAACGACACCATCCTGACACATATCAGGTCCCCTGACGTGCCCCAGCTCAGAGACAGATCATTTAAAAAAAAGAAAAATGTCATCAGCTTTCACTGAGTCACCCCAGTCTGTCACGTTAACTGCAGCTTTAAATCATTATGACTCAAAATTCCTCTTTTTTTATTTGTGTGTTTGTTTTCCACCAAACACACGGATGTGTGTGAGTTGATGGAGCTGTGTGATGAAGCTGGTCTTTATGTGAGTGATTTTTTTTTTCTCCTTTATGCTGCTGTGCATTTGGAGCTGCAGGCCTGGCTGTTGTCTGCAGCCTTCTGCAGAAGTTGTTCTTGGCAGGATATTATTCCAAGGGCAGAGCGCTCTCCTGTAGTTGGAGGATAAATCCAGGTAAACCGTTGGTATGCCGCGCGATAAATCTCTGCGGCGGCCTAGCTGCGTGCCAGAGGGCGCACACGCACACACATCCAGGTATGTTTGGGTCTGAGAGGACAATTCCCCACGCTCCACATGGGAGAGTGTTTGAGTTATTCTGTCCCTCTCATAATGACTGTTTTTGTTTCTGAGGTGATAAACGTGTCCTGGACCACCCATCAGCTGGTGTCAGGCTCACTCCTCACACATCTAATTGACGCACTGCAAAGGTGCCCTGCGGGCCACCATGTGTGCGTCTGTAAATCTGAAAGTGAAAATACAAAGAAAAATGTCAGATTTTCTTTTTTTTTTTCTTTGCCCCATAGCAGGATCCAGTCAGTGATCCTAAAGACTTCCCCACACAATTATTATTATTATTATTATTATTATTATTATTATTATTATTATTATTATTATTATTATTATTATTATTATTATTATTATTATTATTATTATTATTATTATTATTAATTATTATTATTATTATTATTATTATTATTATTATTATTATTATTATTATTATTATTATTATTATTATTATTATTATTATTATTATTATTATCAAAAACATTCCTGCAATTCACAGTGAGAGACACACGTTATACCTGAATAAAGCTGCATGTTTAAAATATCTGTGCTGTTGAATGAACACTCATAGCTTCCAGTGTGGCGCGGTGAAACTCATTTTTTGGGCGAGTACGCCATCTTGTGGTTAAACGTGGCTGGAGGTGAAATTTAAAGCAAAACTGAGTAATTAAAATCTCGAATTCACTATATTCTGTCTGACATTGACTTTCACACTGAATTAACTGATTAATGAACTTGCTCCACTTGTAAAAGAACATGAAGGTTATCGTGTAATTAATTAACACAAATACCAACATACACACAAAGTTTGATATGTAATAAACTACTAATAACTTAGTAATAATCATATTGATATGCAGACATAAACAGAATGTTATTCATATTTATATTTATCTATGATTAATATAGTATGTAGTACTATTGTTTTTGATAGTAAGTTGGTCACCTGCAGTCACCACCGGGGGACGCACATGCGCAGTTGTAGTATTACCATACCACCATTAAAGCCAAAGAAGAAGAAAAAATCCGAATGCGGAACATTTCACACAGACGTTCCTTTTTCCACTCGGATTTGTTTATGCGTTGCACACTTTCAACAATTGTTCGGCTAGCGGCTAACTGAGAGGCTAACTGAAATTAAAGTGAGTTATATTTTCCTCTGGTAGCTGTAATAGTCACAGCGTACGTTTGTGTTTATCTGAACTCAAGTCTTACTGTGGTTACTGGAATGTGTATGTTTTAACCAAAGTGAACGAAGGTTAGCTAACATCAACATTAGCAAGTCCTACCATTAGCTAACATTACTGTGTGTACCAACGTTTCAAACCTTAACGTTTGACCTTCAGCGGGGAAATGACTAGATACATAATAGATATATCCCAGAAAATACAGTTTATAAGCAAACTATTGCCCATAAACCTTTTGTATTCATAACGGTGCATTATTTTGTTGGAATTTGATGCCAGTTTTAAACATTCGTCCAGTTTAATAAGCTGTTTTTCTACTTTGATAAGCTCGTAATCATCACTTCTATTGATTAATTGGTTCATGGGCGCTTTGATGAAGATCCCTACATCTTCTTTGAAGTGTTTTCTGATGTTTTGAAAGGCATTTTGACATCACAGATGTGTAATAACTCTCCTGTGTCTTCTCAGGACCTTCAGCATGGAGCCCGCCTGCCGTAAGGACAAGGCCAAGCTGAACTCCACCCCGACCAGAGGAGACCGAGCCAGGCAGAAATCTGCACAGCAGGAGCTCAAACAGAGGCAGAGAGCTGAGGTGACAAAGAGCATCAGTACCCCTTTTTTTACTCACACACACACACACACCCACACACACACACACTCTAATCCGAGAGGGGATTCCTTTTTAATCTGCTGCCTTCTGTGTTTTTCTCAGATCTATGCTCTGAACAAGGTGATGACGGAGCTGGAGCAGCAGCAGTTCGAGGCCTTTTGTAAACAAATGCAATCACAGGGAGAATAGAACAATTCTCTTCCTTTTGTCTGGAGCAGGACTTGACACCCTGCAGAAACACACACTATTGCAGACACACAATCACAGGCACACACCTGATATTTGAGGGTAAAAAAAAAACAAGAAGCTACAGAAGACAGAAGTTAAAATTCCCCCCTAAACAACTTTATCCAAAAATTGCTCAAAGGTACCACAGTGTTAATGACTGAAGAATCAACCACATAGTGTAGAAAACACTTTATCATTTTGTATTTTGCCATATTAGCTGAGGTTTGGGTCAGAGACTCCTTTAATCAATTTTATAATGTAATAGCTCACGCGTTGAAAGCTTTTCATTCTGTTGCCTTTGTCTCTGAGGTCTGTGATGACATTAAGAACAGCAGTTAAATGGCAATTTTGTGTTGACTCTTGATCTAAGATGGTGCTAGACTACTTTTTTAGCAAAAATATTATATTAAACTGTCAAATGACTGGTGATGAAGACTTTGCACTTTGATTTGAAATCCCACTCTGCCACACGCAAAAGCTAACCGTCCCTTATCTGAATTTGTACTACATTTTATTCAATCACACCTAATCTCAATTCTGTTTATGGCTGACGGCAGCAAAGTATTTATATTGTGCACACAGTGTGTCAGAGTTCTAGAGTTGTAATGAATGAAAATAAAACGTTTCTTTTTTCTAAATGTGATCGGTGATATATTTAATCAGCCAAACACTTTTTTAACTGATCAAATGATTTGCACACAGCTTGAGGATGATTAACGTGTGTGATTCTGACTCACTGTTTCCACACTTCTATTGTTATTATAACAACATGAGCTAAAGCTGCAATCATGTGTGCAAGATTAATCCAAGATTTACCAGTTTTGTATCGTTGGCTAATAGTAATTAAATTGATAATAAATAGTTTATAAATATATAATAACGCAGGTGAACACAGGGTACAGCAGAAAGAAACATTTATTCCTTAGAATGATTCAAAACCACCGTAAGCATCTGTTCATGAGCAGAGGTAGACGTTAATAGATTATGATTCATGAGTAAAGTTTAGTCAAGCCAAGCTGCTGTGTTAACTTTAGTCAGCCATACGTTTCACAGCTCGAGCAGCAAAAAAGGCCTGACGTACAAAGTTTCAATTCCTTTGACCTTTTATTTTAAAATACGGATATTTCACCTGCCAATCTACATTCGGTGACGAAATTATTTTTTTTCTCAGTTTGCTCTCTGCAGGCCAGATTTATTTGAAACCTTCCGGCATTTTTGTTTATTTAAAATGAAGCCTACCAAAGATTAAGGAGTTAGAATACTTTGTGAATCCACTGTGTAGCCACGTAGGCGCGTAAGGCAAAGCTGGTCCTCTTGAACCCTCCCTCCCTCCATCTTCCTCTTCTTCCTTCCTTCCTTCTTCCTCTTCTTTTCCCGTGTCTCTCCATCAGACAGCTACAGTAACCAAGCTCCCGGTGACGCGCACGCCAAACCAGCCGTTCCAGAACTTGCTGTCTTGACCTCCGTGTTCAAAGGTGATGAAACGCATCCCGGGGCCATACTCGGAGAACACGTGACTCACCTGGAGGTCAAACAGAGAAGTTCAGTGTGTGTGTGTGTGTGTGTGTGTTTGTTTACGTGTGGGTGTGTACCTGTTGCCAGGAGCAGTCGGCGTCCTCGGGGTCGAGGGTCACCGGCTCAGGTTTGAACTCCTGCAGAACTTCCTGGTTCTCGTCCAGCAGACACACAGTCATCTGGTAGGTGCAGCCGCAGTCTGTCCTCCCACAGTACCTGCAACACAAAAAAAAACCCTAAAACATCAACACACACACACACCTGTGTGACACGCATGGAAAGCTTCTACACGTATGTGCATGTCTCACCAGTCTTCCACGGTGACAGCAGGCTGATCGTCCAGCTGTTCCCCGGAGTAACCCTCGGCTATCAGGTCGATAACTTGTCTCTTCAGACAAAGCCTGAAACGCACAAAAAAACACCCAAAAAAACAACACATAAAAAGCGTCCATTCACTTTTCTTTATATTCATTGTAATTGTATAACTACACTTGCAGTGATATGAAAAAAAACTCACTCAAACGATGTGGCGAAGTACTTGGTGACCCCGTCGTCGGAGAAGCCGTGGCCACAGTCTCCGGGCATGTTCTCCACCCTCCACTGGTTCCCCCCGTTCTCCGTCAGGTCCCAGAACTCCAGATCCTCTGGAAGTGAAAAAAAAAACATTTATTTTCTACTCGGTACACTGTGAGTCGAGCTCATGAGTTAAACATCCAGTTACGTAGCTGCACCGAAAAAAAAAAAAAAACATCTTACCGTCCCCACTGGGATTCTTCAGCAGGTTCCTGGCCATGATTACGGCTCACACAACGAAAGGCAAGGACCTGAATGGGCGAGATGGAATAAAGCAGTTTGGATCAATACTAATCAATCCAAAAAATTGGAACCAAACCCAAAACCGCAGTGTGGACGATGACGACTGGTTTCAAACGGTCACTGCACTGGTTTTGCTGGCTAGGAAGAACGTGACAGAGGTCACAGCGGGTCGGGGTCACCTCTGCACAGATTCCAAACGGCCAAAACGCTCTAATTCCCCGAGTGCTGACGGGCCGGAATCCTCCCTGTGTGCGTCCTGAATGGGAGCATCCCAGAGGATCAGCCATCAGCAGGAAAAAGAGCCGCCGCTGGAATCCTGACATCATGGGTTCAAGAGGCTGCTCTAATAAGACCACACATGGGGGGCGTATGGGGATAATAATAATAATAATAATAATAATAATAATAATAATAATAATAATAATAATAATAATAATAATAATAATAATAATAATAAAAATAATAATAAATTTGTAATTTTGTGTACATAGTGATGGAGAGAAATACCTTAAAATAATCATTAAATCTTTACATTAGCTGTTTTTTCATCATTTTAATGACCATACAGCCAACGTTTGTGTTCTTCATTTTTTTTATTTTTTTTTTCAAATGTTTAAAGCAGAAACAGATATTACACACTTATAACGATTTTTGTTTCACTCTCTCTCCGGCATCTGAGGTCAGATTTGTGTGTTCAATCCCTATTTGGCTCCCTGTAATTTGTATTTGCACTGCAGCTTAGAAAACAGCTGAGTCATCTGCCCCTGCAGGTTGTTGCATAACTGCACAAAAAGATAAACGCACAACAGTGTCATGCGACCCTGTAAATGACACAATCTGAACGGGACAGGAATGTGTTACTCACAGCCAGGCGAAAGCAGACGCACTCCTCTCGTGTCCTCCTTTCTTTCTCTGACCGACAACTGAGCTCCTCTGCAGAGCGGCCCGCTTCAGACAGTGGCCTTTATAGCACACACACACACACACACACACACCCAGCCCAACTCAGCAGAACCACACATGCACACACTCAGCAAAGCGAGGGTCAGAGCACATCAATGCCAACAGGGGGTGGCTTAAAGATAAAAAACTGTCCTACGCGACATTTATCTAATTGCTATTATTATTTTACACATTAAAATCTGATATAAATACAAATGATTGATTTCATTAAAACGAATAATTATTATTTGATTCTGTATGAAACACATTCTGGTTCCAAACTGATATATGACGTCACCTTATTTTCCAGCCCACTTTCCCCCCCAAAAGTACACAGTACTCATACTCATCGTGGTAGTTTTATATTCCTCCTGCAGAGGGAAGTGACGCGTCATTAAAATAAACTCTGCTGAGGTTCCAATACACATTCTTTCATTTATTAAGATGCAATAACTTAATATCATCATGTAGGAATATGAAAATCCTTTTTCATGGTATGAATTTGTATTTTTCTGTCTGTTCTGAGCTGTGGATATATGGACATATTGTAACATCCTTAAAATGAGCAGATTAAATATAAATATATATAAATATAATTTTGTATGAATATCCGTATCGAGCTTTCTTTTCGCATTTCAAAGGGAAGTAATGAGGCAAGAAATAAAACCTGAGATTAGAATATGCGCAAATGTTAATGTGTTTATTACATTCTAGGTCCGATACCTGTTTTTTTTTTTTCAGATTCGGTGAAAACCTCAGTTTGAATGATTCCAAATCTGGATTTTGGACGTTTTCAAATTGTGTCGCTACGCAAAAAGATTTTCATCAGTTGTCATGCTAGCTAACTTAATTTGCCTATCTCAAGCCCACAGTATACACAAAGTGTGTTGGATGGGTATACAAAATGAGGCTTTATTCTGTGCCACAACGCCACATCAGGTCACAACACACATGAACGCATTACATACAACATCACAACGCGCGCGACAAAAAAAGGAAATACCTCCCAATATGGGAGAGGAGTAGTTCAAGTTAAACAAATCGCAGTTTCACCAGGATGGTCCCGCCGGCAGTACAGTACAACGCTCGACAATCAACGGGAAACAACGCACTGGGCCATAAATAACAAGTGGTGTATAGATCGCGCAAAAAAGGTTTTGAACACAATCTGGAGGAAAAAAGGAATATTGTAGAGTTAGTGCCTTTGTTGGAGGTGCCTTCGTTTCCCTGGATTGTGTATTGTCCCGAGCAGGAGTCCAATGTTTTTTTTTTAAGTTCCACAGGGTTTCTAAGGAGGAAGTTCTTCTTCTTCTTCTTGTCTTTTCCTGCAGGAGCTTCATAAATCATACATCTGACTTAATGGAGCAGTGCATACTCAAATCTACGCCCTTTTTTCTTTGGCATCTTAGTGCAGCACCAGATTATTCTTTTTTTGTATTCCAGTGATACAGCATCCCATAATAGTCCCTTCCATGGATGGGGGTGGGCGTGCTCGTGGTGTCTAGGGAATGCTCCGTCCTGGGGTCTACGCCTCGGAGGACGCCTGCGGTCTGAGCTGGGCCTTCTCCATGGTGGTGCCGTACGGATCGGACCTTTTGAAGAAGCCCATCTTGGAAAGAAAACACGGAGAGAGAGGGAAGGTCAGGCGCACAAATTGCGTTTTTCGGACAAAGTCTAGACTTTGAAAGGGGGAGAAAAGTTTTGCCAAAATTGAGAATTTATAGAATTTGGCTTATCGTGAACAGAAAAGTTGACTTTAAGTTAATATAAACTCCATATAAACCGAATTTACCCTGCTTCATGTGTGCCCAAAGTTGGTTTCTTTCATTTTGAATTATTCACATAAAATAAAAAATATTATATTTTCTGCCGCATTGGGTCTTTCCTTTGAGCTCCCCACCTTGTACAGTAGATATATGAGCAGGGCGAGTAACAGCAGCCCGGCCAGAACCGCCAGGATGATGATCCACACCGGAACCGAGTAGAGACTGTCGGGCTTGTTCCACATCACCGCCGTCACCACCTGAACAACAACAACAACAAAAAAAAACACACACACACACACACACACAACGCTGAGAACCAGCCTCCACAAAAAAAAACAAGATGGGAGTTGACGGGGAGAGGCGTGGCGTGTGGATGGAGTTACCTTCTGGGATCCCAGGGGCTTGGATTTGGGAGGAATAGAATAAGGCATCCTGTCCACTTTGTAGTGAACAGAGCACTCCAGGAAATATTGTTTGTAGGCTCTCTGCGGACAAGCAAACACAAAAAAAAAAAAAAACGGTTATATAACGCGTGTTTTTCCCGCCAAAAAAATTGCAGATCCCTCCCTCTAAAATGATAATATCCGGTAAAATACTGGATTATCCTAGATTTATCATGTAGTGTGTTGTCGGGACTGTTTTTTTCAAGTGTAGTTTTGCAGGTAAAGCTCCTCCTGTCACGACCTCACCTCCACGAAGGTTTCGGCCCAGAGTCGGGAGCGCACCGTCAGGATGACGCTGGCTCCTCGCCGCAGCAGCCCGGCGTGACACTGTAGCTGCCAACACTGGGCCGTGGAGCAGGTCTGTGGACGCACAACAACCGACACATTCAACACCGCTTCTTTTCGTTCGGTGGTCGTTCCGGCTGCAGCTGAGAACGATCGGCGTTCCTTTCATGTTTTTTTTTGTTCAGCTGTTGGGCCGAGTTAGCCGAAAAAATAAAATAAAATAAATAAATGTTATACACATGTTGCATATAACATGATTATGTTTTTTAAGTCATTTTATTCATTTATTTTACTCTCCCAGTGCTGAACAGATAATACAATAAATGAAATACATTTAAATTAAAATACATTTAAATTAAATTACATCTGTATAAATAATGAAATAATGTATTCTTATACTAATTCGGCATACAAACAGACAGCAAGTTAAGAAACTGACTGCATGGAACTTGTTCTTCTGTTTAATTGACGATTAATGCTTGAATCTTGAATCTTTCATCTGAATAGCATACGATGAGCTGTCAGGGACCTTACAGTCGGCGACTGTAGCTGCACCGAAGCCCCCCGGTAAATCAAAGACTTAATTGATTTCATCTCAGGAACAATTAGAGCAAAGAGCGGGAGACGTTGACCAGCGCTCATTATGTCTATTCCCATTTCCTCCGTCGGAAGGCATAATCTCATTAGATAAGAATTTAAAGCTTCTCCAGAGAGCAGAGCTGCGTCTCCTCCGAGAGCTTCGTTCCACCAACACCTGCCGTGGTCTTCATGAGATACGCAAATTACTACACGAGGAGGAACAAATGCTCTCAGGAGGGTTTTTTTTTAAATAATGCTCAATCCGGCCAAAATTGGTGGATTAAGATTAAGTTCGATTAGATTTGAATATCGGCTCAAATCTAGTCATGAAGTCACATTTTTTCTCCACCTCTGATAAAGCCTCTTTATTTCTAAACTTCTCTTAACTTCTAAATTAAAGGGATTATCACTTATAGTATATATAGCATATACTCTGACTTAGCTATCGGCAGTCAAATTGCATTGTGGGTAATGTAGGTGCAGTTGCAGGTGTAGTTCTTGACAAGGAAAACAAACCACTACAAACTTTCCACCATGAGGCCGACAATGGCATGACTGCGAGGTGAAATTGGCGAAAATATTTGCCCAAAATGTGATTTGTCTTCAGTATGTGGGTCCACGCACAAATAAATATTTACACTTTGTGTTTTTATTCGTACTCCACCGCATCTCACCAGGTTTCCATGTTCAGCCAGAGGATCTCTGGACGTCTCCCTCCTGCGGACGCGATGCTCGGGTTTGGATTTCAGCGACGTGGGAGCTTCCGCCGCCGGAGGCTGGAGCTAAACGCGCAAAAACACACAAAGCAGATCAATATCACACACAAAAACACACCAAAAAACACAAAAACACACAAAAACACTGAAAAAAAACAAAAACACACCAAAAAACACAAGAACACACAAAAACACACCAAAAACACACAAAAAAAACACTGACCGGGTCAGTAACACAAACGTTGAAGGTTTGAGGAGAAGATAAGGTAGAACTTTATTCATCCCGAAGGAAATTGTTGTACTCAAGTAAAAAAATAAATACAAAAAATATGTATAAATATGTATAAGTACAAAAAGAGCATGTAAAGGACTTTTTTCTTATTTTAAATAAATACAAATATTGGAATAAAATCAATGAGAACAGGTGGAGGGTCTCACCTGGAGTTTCAGTGCATTCAGAGTGGTTTTGGAGGAGCAGCTGAGCGGCCCCTCGGTCACCACCTCCACAGGGTAGATCAAGTCGTGGCCCTGGGCCCTCAGGGGACACCTCACCTCCAGGGTGGACTGGCTCACCACGCTGGGCCCGTTATTCACCAGCTGCACCACATACACACACACAGTGTGAGGAACTTCTGAATTTTTGGATTTTTTTAATTTTTTTTTACTAGATTTCTTCATCACCTCATAGACGTGCTGGACCTCAGGACCCACGTCCTGCTCGTCCCTCAGACTCTGACGATTGGTCCAGTTGGGAGGAGGAAAGACGACTTTGTCTGGCCGAGACACACTGCGACGCACACACACGTTAGTTATATTATTATTATATATAAGTTATTATATATAAGTTATTTTATCAGCAGACTCTGTCATAATAACGGTGATATAACATTGATGTCATGATGCTGTGATTTTAATGGATGCCTCACCCCTGCAGGATGACGTCGGCCTTCGCAGCCACCTCCAGCTCAAACAGCACCACCTCACTCTCAGAGTTATTTGCATTTTTACTACAGGAGACAACGAGAAAAGATACAGCGTTACGATGTGGTCATGAAATCATACGTGATGTGTCGTAAAACCTGCAATCTGACACGGGTAGCTGTGACCTACCTGCGTATTTGGAGCTCAAACTGTACAGAGTTGTGCGTGTCCGTCAATCTGGGCACAGTGAAGCGTAGGCCGGCCCATAACTGGGAAATCACACAACATGTCGACAAATTCATCTCAGGTATATGAGAAAAAGGCTTTTTTTTACCCTCCACACTTGAAAGTGACCATAAATAACTCTTTTTGCTCCACCTGAATATGTTGAAGGTATGAATTCATATTTTATTCTCCAGAGTGTCAGGATAATTTTTCTCACACCCTGAATATAAATTCAATATATTGCGTGTTTCTTTTTTCTGGCTCTTACGCTGCTGCCAGGCTTCATGGGGTTGCCCAGATCACACAGGAGGTAGCGCGTTTGGTTTTCTGCGTCATAGCTGCACGTCAGCTGAGTCAAGCTCTGGAAAACAATAAAAACATCGTAAAAAAAAACAACCTAAATGTGCTCAAATATATATATTAAATCTATTTAAGAAATCAAGAAATAATCATAATCATAATCATAATCATAATCATAATAAATAAGAAGAAGAAGAAGAAGAAGAAGAAGAAGAAGAAGAAGAAGAAGAAGAAAAAGAAAATAATAATAATAATAATAATAATAATAATAATAATAATAATAATAATAATAATAATAATAATAATAATCATCATATTTTTAAAAAGCCAGCCTAAGATTTTTAAGCGTGCTCACCACGTTGTTGCGTGCGATCCCGCTATAATCTGCCTCCGGGGGAAGAACCACGTAGAGCTCGGCCTCGTACGCGCCTCCTTCTCCTTCGTTCCTGGCGTTGAAGGTCAGACTCACAGAGTTTTCATCTCCCAGGTAAACCTCAGCTCTATCACTGGAAGAAAAACATAAAAAAAAAACTTTGAAACTCATTGTTCTACCGAATAATTACACAGGGCCCAAAATGAAGTGTTCTTCTGCACAGGAATATTTATGATTATTTTGTGATTAAATGTGATCTAGATTTAAAAAAAAAAAATTTTGGTTTGCCAAAAGCCCTTAAGCGAAAACTGCTAAACTAATGACATGCTCATTAGCCTAAAATGAATACTAATAATTGATGTGGCTGCAGACTTTTAGACTTGACGGTTTTTGAGAGGTATTTTGTTCCCCTGACCTTTTTTATTGTCCGCGTTTAAAAACCCCTAATTTTCCACGGTACTCAAACGGACCAAAAACAGCAAGTTGGATTTTTCACCACCCGTGTGTCACTGAGTGGGTTTAAAAAAAGTGAGTAAACACAGAACGTGACCAATGATGACGACGGGGAAACCTAATGAAAAGCAGCGACGTGACGCTTTTCAATGAATCTCTGTTTCACAGATCCCCAGAGGACGTTTTTTTTTTCTCCTGGCTGCAGACGTGACCCGGGGAAGTGACCCAAATGTGATCACTGCGATTTGTCTCAGGAAACCGACCCCCGGCTGGAAAGTGACGCCCCTGTGTGCAGACACACTTTCGTTTCAGTGATAAATCCTACCGGCACCCCCCCCCCCCTTTTTGGTCTCGGGGCCACATACAGCCCAATGTCATCTCTGGGGGGGGCCGAACCAGTAATATCAACATAGCACAATAACCTATAAACAACAATAACTCACTCAACACATTCTTCCCTTTGTTTAAGTCCATAAAACCCTTTGCAAAAGTCCTCCTGCTAAAAGCCGGCCCATCAGAGGGTCCAATCCGGCCCGTGGGTTCGAGACCCCTCCTGTAGAGGAAGGAGTTCTGGATGAAGGTCGGAACCTGGGTTCTTCTTTCATTCCCCTGTTTCCTCCTTCCCCCGCCCCCCTTGCCCTGCGGGGTCTGGACGCGATGAACCCCCCCACTCCCCCTCCCTAGGTAAGACCCCCTGCCAGATGATTTTAATTAGGGCTGCAGAAAGTTTGGCGATGGCCGCACGAGGGGGGAGGGGCCTCAGAACGACTCACTGCACCAGCAGATTTTTGAGACGTTCAGTTTCTTTTGTGGTGGGATGAGGATTCAAACAGCTCATAAAAGTATAATAGAATCCAGAGGATAAACCAAAAAAAATGCAGTGACAGAAACATCTCGCTGTTGGCTAAATTCTTGGCCAGCGAGGTGCAGTTGGCCAAGAGAGATTCTTTTTGGTGAAAGTGCCGCATGGTTTAGTCCCGCGGCGACTGCATATTCGCATCCTTCACCATTCGTGGGAAACATTTTTTTTTATTGTGCATGTGTGTGTGTGTGTGTGTGTGTGTGTGTGTGTGTGTGTCTGCCGCTAAGAGAAATCACATGGCCGTGTAATAAAAAGCAGAAGTAGATGGCAGATCTGAGCACGTGTTCTCTTTGTGAATGGGTCGACGCTCAGCCAAATATTTGGCCCGATACGAGATTAATCAACAACAACAAACGAGCGCGCCAATAATTGGATAATTTTTTTTTTTTTCTTTTCATATCTACAATCTGTTTGTTGAGTTACCCTTATACTGTATATCCCTTTTGTGTTTCATCCCTTCGCTTCTCTTGTTTTCATCTTTGATCAATCTCCATCATCATCCAGTCAAGTCCCAGAGAATATCAACCAGTTTTTTAAGGAGGTTTTTTCTATGGTTTGTGTGGTTTTTTTAAATGGTTTCTATGGTTATGGATCCATCAGCTTTCGAGGGTTGTGAGAACCAAAACCCAAAGTTGTGAAAGCATAGTTCTGTCCTCACAACTTGAAAAAGCTCTTTTTGGAGGACAAAGAGTTGGATTTTGGTTTTAGGGTTCGGGTGTTGTAAGGTAATAACTTCAGAGCCAGATATTAATATCAGAAGTTGTTGGAGACCTAACAAAGCTGAAGGGACACTGAATACCACACATACACCAACTGGGTGGTTAGAAAAACTACTTTTAATTGAAATTTAAAAAGTCTGATGAGTAAATACGCATAAATTAGCTATGTCCTCTTTGGTTGGAGAGTAAATTCCCTTTTTTGTGTGTTGTTGTTCATGCTACGGGCTACGCTTGTTCTAGTTTTTTTCGTTTGCTTTGTTTTTTTCCCCTCCTCCACAGTAAACCAGAACCATAAGACGTTCCATCTCTGGACGTCCCACAAGACACGTTGTTCTTTGGGGCAGATGAGCGTGGGCCAGCTGGAGGTGTTTTAAAGTCGTACGTTTGTTGTGTAAAAGGTAAAGCCATGCAAACTTTTTTTTTTTTTTTTTTTTCCTCTTCTCACCCAAAAACCGCCAGTTTCAGGTCGGGGACGCAGATGTTGTCCTCTCCGCAATCCAGTTGAATCTGGGCCTGAGAGAAAAAAAAAGACAGAGGGAGAGAGGGAGAGAGGAGAATAAACGTAAATGCGTGAGGGAGGAGCAGTCTGAAGGTAGAGAATAAATCTTTGGAGGAAGCGGATGTCTACAGGACCCCTAGGTTCGTAACTCAATTAAAGAATACATCTCCTCCTTCTATGCAACAATATTTGTAGCAGCAGATGTAAAAGGAGAAACCTTTTCATGTTGGAAGAGAAACGTCCTTCACATGTGGGAAAAGAAGAAAGAGAAGAACAGAGGAACACGCAGAAGGTCTCTCGGAGGATGAAAGGATGAAGCGGTTATTACATTTTTTTCTTGTGGAGGAACCTCGATTAGAAAGAGTGAAGAACTTTGATTTGGCTTTATCTGTTTTTTTGTTTTTTTGAGTGAACGGGATTTGTGATATTATCTTCTTCTTCTTCCCCTTGAACTTTCTGCTCGATCCCTCCGGTTTCTGTAAGTGCGCACTGTCACCGCCGCGGCCCCGTCTCTCCGACATGTGGGAAACATTAAGATTGAGAAAGAATGCTGCCGAGAGCGGAGGAAAATCGGCCTGGCAATGGTTAACGGCGTCTCCGCCGAGATTCCTCAATCGGTCACTTCACACCAAAACAGACACCAGCTTACACGCTCCGAAAATGCCCGGCAGGATTCATAACTTATCTTCACCTCCCTGTGAAATGACTTTTTTCGACTCTCCGTACGTTTGGCCCACGTGTCCCACGTGTTCGTCCGGCCCCTTTTATCGGGTCGTGTTTTGTCCCACCTTCAGGATGTGCCGCCGTGAATATAAACATCCGAAATGATCCATGGCCACGCCTGGACTGTGTTCAGTGACTGTGGGGCCAGAATCAAGCCTCAAATATTCACCATAAAACACCTGGGAATGTTTTTTAGTGATAGTGATAGTAATGTATATTTGAATTATAAAAATAATAAATATATATATAATAAATAATATTACAAGGGAGAGTCATGTGGCCATAGTCGTATATAAGCAGCATGCATAAATATATGGATATACCCGACATACATGTATGTGTATTGGAATGGGATGGACGTTTTCTTTGCTAACTGCTAATAGCTTATTTGTTTTTATTTGGTATTATTTATTCAAATCTTTAATAGTGCTCATAGGAAGTAAAATAACTGGATATTAAACTGTGTTTACGGTCCACAATTTAATCTAATTTAATATCCATCAATATGAACTTTTTATCTCATCTTTTAAGATATTCATTTGATCCAGACTGTAAAAAATATAAATAATAATAATAAAAACATGGTTCTCATTCGATTTTTAAAAATCGGTTGATTCTTTTCATATAAAAAATAAATCTTGGCTTAAAAAAAAAACGATATATAATTGATGTGTTCTGTAGTAAAAAAAAATAAAAAAAAGATCCAGTTACCAGCACATGACACACACGCTCGCACGCCCACATCACAAAGTCACTTAACCTTATATCCCTCGCCCAAACGTGCACGTTTTTTTTTTTTCTGGTGGAAGCCAACCACTGACAACATACGTCAAGTAACCACAACCAGATGTGTGCGTGCGCGGCCCCACCCACCCTCACAGAGCTGTCAGTCCTGCCTGTGTGCTTGTGCACAGCCATGACTCCGTAAAGGTTCGCGTAGGGAAACCGAGAGAAGAGGAAAACAATGTAATCAGCTCTATCATGACCCTCAAACCTCTAACCATATGGGCTTGAATGTTATGGAGAAGCCCCATACACATCATGGCAGGATTTAAAATGGCGGCCTCTGCCTTGACAATTTCCTGCATGCAAAATGTTTATATATATATATATATATATATATACTGTATACACACACACACACATTGCCGGGGGGAAGGGATGGAGGCTGATGAGGAGAAACTGTCCCAGGTGTGTTTACAGAGACACCTGAAGTGGATCAGCTGACGAGCCCACCTGAGGAGCGTCGGCTGATTTCCAGGCATTTTAAAAAGCCCCCTCCAGAAACTGAGACTCTGTTTGGTTTTGTGTTGCTTTGAGTTCAAATAAAGTGGAAGGTTTTGTGCCAGAGGACGGAAAGACTTTGTGTGCTTGGAGAGAAGCGTGACGCGCAAAAACATATGAATGCATGAGAACGAGTTGCGCACGATTGAAGTTGTAAAGTGGAGTAACAATTATAATCCTCATGATATCGCTCTCTCTCTCTCTCTCTGTCTCTCTCTGGTAATCATTGTGGTGACCATCTGTTTGGTCCTGACCGTACGAGGCGTGTGGCCGTATAAGTGGTGCGGTGGTGATGTTTATTGTGGTAATGTTAGACGTAGACACACGTCATAATAACACAGATAGAGGATTCTGGTCCTTGGAGGGATTTGAAGGAGGACTGAAACAAAGCAACACTGTATAAAATGGTATCTTTCAGCCTGAATATTGATGTATTCCATGCAAATGGTCTTGCAACAGCACACACTGTAAATTGCCAAAATTAGCTTATAGTAGTCAAGATGCCGAAAATGTCCTCAAATCTGAGCTACATCTGACCTTGCGCCTATAATTAGTTTTTAATGAGTTCCAGCTTCTTTTTTTGAATTTGTCTCAAGTTGGAACACTCAAAGGCAAAAACTCTGGCCGCCACTTCTTGGTTCTTGGTTTAATGTTGAGAACATTATGAAGGGAAAAAATACCCGATATAGATTTTTTTTAGAGGGAGCAAATGCACTTTCTTTTTTCTTTTTTTCAATCTTTGAGGTTAAATCAATCACTGAAATCTCTCGACAGACTCTTTGTTCTGTCTGGAAGCCAAATCCAGAGGAAAGGAGAGATGAGTTGATATTTCCATCCAAGTTCCTTTCAAGAATGACTGTGAATTCAATTCAATTCAATTCAATTCACAACAATGATGAAGGTCAATATATCTAGAGGCTGACATAAAGACTTGCAGATGCTGTATTCAAATACCTCTGCATGTTTAGTTTTTTTATGGTAGAATATTAATTCACGTACATTATAATAATGGAGATGATTATTTGCTCGATTTCCAGTGGCTTGGGTAGAAGTGAAGAAATCGTTTATTCTTACCTTCTGCTCTATAAACTGCTCCGTCTGATAATCCAGGATCGGTCTGAGGCCGTGTGGGGTCTCGCCGGCTCCAGGATCCAGACTGAAGTTCAGACCGATGTGAATGGGGGACAGTTTATCCCGAAACTCCTCTTCACCCTGAAACAAAACATTATTTAATTTTTAAAGTCAAATGTATTCTTGTCATAACACATTTATTATTATTATGATATTAGTATGGTTATTATTATTATTATTATTATTATTATTATTATTATTATTATTATTATTATGGTTATTATTATTATTTTTATTATATTCATGCATCTGCTGATGTTTTTTAACTGACGACTGTGTGGGGTGTGTATCAGGTTCAATCTGAGGGTTATTACAAAATTTGTCATCAGATTTAGACTTTTTCAACTTTTCATTGAAGACTGTTGAGAAACTCTGCTCCAAGTAAAACAAGTGAAACACTGTGAGGTGATGTATAATCAGAGGCAGATGTTCCACAGACTAACCGGCTTAAATGGGCGATCGAGTTTGCTTTCTCTCTCTCTCTCTCTCTCTCAAATATCTCTTTTATTCTAATTGACCACCCGCAGAGGAAAAGAGGGGCAGCTGGAGACGGATAAGTGTGGACGCTGGGCCGGGTTCTCCTCCAACCCTCTCTCGCTCCGATCATACGCGTTCTTCACAGCGAACACGTATGACCTAAGCGTGTTTGTCACGCATTGGCTTTGATCACGCTGCCGACCCTGAGTGACGAGAAGATTGGGTACTGCGCTGGTTTTTTCACCACAAATAGAAAAACTTCAAACGGAGGACGAGGAGGAAATGACTCCAGGCGGGGGAAGTTAAGTGCATTCACCTGGAGCTGCAGGTGTACAAACCGTCTGTGATTGCACAATAAAAATACCAGCACAACTCCGGCTGCGATAAAAGACGAGAGGCCTGTGTGCGTAAATGAGCGGCCTTTTTTTTCCGCTGGTCTTTTGCGCTATGAAATACGACGCCTCAAGTCCTTCTGTATTTTTTTTCTCCTTATCAAGTGCTGTATGTTCTGATTTTCAATTTCAAAGTTTTTTCATCACGCATAACCTTGGTGTGATTCATCTATAGGTGGCAAAAAAAAATAATAATAATAATAATAACTAGCACAGGAATATGGGAATAAAAAAAATGGGAAAATTGACTTTTCTTTTCAGGAAAGCCATTATAATACAATATATAATACATTATAATACTACATAATAATATTCCTCAACTTGCTAAATAATAATAATGTGGGTTTGGGATCAAATACATTAAAAGAGCTTTGAGCTCTAAGCGCTTAAAACGAGATGATAAAGATTGTCGACGCTGTGGTGTAAATCTGACTCTGACTGACCCGTAGATAGACCACGGCGTCGTGGCATGTACGCTCTCCGTTGGCGAGGTCAAAGGTCATCAGCAGGCTGGGCTGCTGCGTGTCCAGGAACAGAGTCCTCCTCGTGGGCTCCTTCTGGTTCCGCTTCAAACTGTCCAACTGAACCTCCACCGCGAAGCCTAAATAACACACACACAGACCGAAAAAAAAAAACCCAGCATGCATCATTTTTCGCTACATAAATGCACACACAAACACATATTTGCACTGATATTCTATATACACACGCGCATGAAGTGGTGAACATTATTATGGTAAAGAGCCTTTAATGTGCCCCTCTGTTTTCCGTAGAGAAATACCCAGGGGACACCGCTGCTGGCCACATGACAACAGCTATAAAGTACACACCCCGTGCATTCAAAATAAACACACACACACACACACACACACACACACATCTCTCAACAAGCCCCAGCGCACTAAGTCACCCAGCATTTACATGATTGTTCTTTTATCTTGATCCTAACTGCCAAATTGACCACAGTGAGGTCCAGCATACTTGTGGCTACAAAAGAAAGCAAGGTAATAGGGACCATCTGTGTGTGTGTGTGTGTGTGTCTGTCTGTGTGTGTGTGTGTGTTGTACCTAGATGAGAGGGGAGGTGCTTCCCATTTGCCAGCAGGCAGAAAGTGATGCTGACACTGGAGGTTGGAGAGGGACACAAAAAAATGAGCAGTTTAAAAAAACATGTGGCTGAGATTTATTAGTTATTTCTCATTAAAGCTCATTTACTTCTCTATATTATATTATTATTTTATTTTATAATTTTTTTTACCATTAATGACTGCGTAGATCATTCCCTGTGTTTACATTTCACACATATGATCCTTCTACACTGTCGTTTTTTATTGGTAGCAGCTGGATTCGGAGTTTTTTGATTTAGATGTTCACACATGTTACGCAGCCTCTCTTCTTTTTTCTCTTTTGGACCGTAACCACGGGTGTCGCCAAATCAAATAAGGGCTGTAAAAATAAAAGGAATTCGAATTGAAAATAAATTTCTACAGAAGAATACAAATGTGTGTGAAGGCTACGAGGAGAACGGGCTGATGCCACAAAAAAAAAAAAATATCTGAGTCATTCCCCGAAGGTTACAGCCCTTTTCCTGCTTTCTTAAAGCTAAATACTCCACTTTCCATTTTAACTACTCCACCTTTATCCCACTTCCTCTTCTGTCTCCCCTTTTTTTTGTTGCCAGGGCAACACACACAACCAATAAACAACAAAACAAGGCCGTTCCCTGTATCCACCTTCCTGGAATATACACAAAAAAAACAACAACCCTCCAGTTTTGGCCAACGCCTGTCACCGTAGTCCTAAAAATGTTCCAGGATTTAATGCGATGGTTAATCTGAGTTGGTGGAAACAGCTTCTGGAGACTGAAAACTGTATTTTCCCCCTTTTTGAGTTAACCGGTGAACATGAAGTCATTTGACATTCTCTGGAGGCAAAGTTTAGAAAGCTGAAATTGAACGAAGATGTGCGTTACATAACATTTACAAAGAGTTTCCATGTTCTCTTATTCGCTTCCAAACCACCCTTATCCTCTTAATGTTTCGTTTTTTTTCCTTTCAAACCATTTAAAGACGTTTTTTTTTTTTCCCACTAGAGACAATAAGTGCATGTAGAATCACACAGTCGATAATCTTCACATTCATTATAAATTTGGAGGATTTAAAACTTCACCAGGAAACGTCAGTGGTTTGGTTTACGGTGACGAGCCGGCACGTTTTCTCCTCCTGGTTGAACATGGTGGGCTGCACGGAGAGGGACGCGGCGGCGCTCACGATTGGACGAGCTCTGAACGAAGACACGGAACACAGAGTATATAAATAAATAAAAACAATTGTTGTGTTTTTATGTGTCCATGCGTCGTGTGGAGAGTTAACATACCTGTAAAGCACGGCTTTATCTGCTCCGAAGGCCCCGACGATCAGATCTGTAGGCAGAGGAGATACGGTTGGATGAAGTTGGATGTCAGTGTTTGGTGGTGGTGGAGCAGGAGGAGGAGGAAGAGGAGGAGGTTACCTGGGTAACCGTTTTGATCCAGATCTCTGTCGCCGCGCAGCGCGAAGCCGAAGCCGGCGGGGAAGGAGCCGGACGCCCACTGGCCGGAGAGAGTCTGAGTGGACGCCTCCATCAGGCCTCCGGCGTGACCGTTATAGATGAGCACCAGACCCTGCTGGTCCTCTCCGCCGTACGGACACCCGATGGCCACGTCTGAGAGAGAAGAGCGGGTTATCTTCAAATATGTTAAATCGGAAAATCTCTGTTTATTATAACCAATTTATATTATTAGTTAGTTATTATAATAAAGTGATTTTTATTTTGTGTTGTTAATCGAGATTCACTCCACAAGGCTAGATATTGATTTATTTATATCTATTTATGTTTATTTATATTTATATTTATATTTATATTTATATTTATATTTATATTTATATTTATATTTATATTTATATTTATATTTATATTTATATTTATATTTATATTTATATTTATATTTATATTTATATTTATATTTATATTTATATTTATATTTATATTTATATTTATATTTATATTTATATTTATATTTATATTTATATTTATATTTATATTTATATTTATATTTATATATATTTATTTATATTTATTTATATTTATTTATATTTATTTATATGTATTTATATTTATTTATATTTATTAATATGTATTTATATTTATTTATATTTGTAATTTTTTATCTGATCTGTGCATCCTGAGAAAGACACCATTTTATTTCTAACCATATTAAACCCTATTGGAATCATTTTTAAAATATTATAATATATATAATTTATAATTTATAATTTAAAAACTAAAAAAAAATAATAATAAAATCACAACAGTCCAGTGACTGGTGTTGTGTGTAGCAATGTTACCGTTGAATCCGTCCTGGTTGAGGTCACCCAGCGCAGCCAGTGAGGAGCCGAAGCGGCTGAAGGCCTGCGGGCCGAGGAGGTGCGAGCCGCCGGCCTCCAGCTGCAGAGGTCCCGTCTGGAGATAGACGTACACCTTCCCCAGCTCCTCCAGACGCCCATCGGACCCCCGACGCATGAACATGGGCGCGCCCACCACCAGGTCGTCCAGACTGCGGTGGGCAAACGTAGACGGGGGTCAAATAATGAAGAAAGAAAATGGATCGGGGCCTTTTAAGTTGAAGCATAAACCAGCCAATAGAATCAATTTCCTTGAAAAGCCAGGTGAGCTTGGAAATGGGTGAATCTCTGCTATAATGGAGGATTGACCAGGTTACATTTCTCCGCAGAGGAAAATCATTTCCAAATAAAATGATTGGCCAATTCCATTCAGAGAGTGAAAGCAGAGTGTATACTTGCGGTGCCATTGGGCACATGCTACTCTCGTCATCCCTAAAAATAAATGCCGCACCACTGAGAACTTTTTTTCGTTGCTCAGTTACGCTTTCCACTGACGGATGGAGAAACTCATTTTAACTCCAACGCGCCCACGAAGGCGAAGAAAAAAATCTCTCTGACTCACCGATACTGACACTAATACTGTTTTATGTGATGGCCGAATAAAAAAGAATAAATTACAGCATGTATGGACATACTGCTAAATGTTTTCCAGTTTACATGAAGGCAATGTATATAGAAGTGAAAAATAAATATAAAAAATAAAATACAAAATATAATCAAATATGAAAAAGTACAAAAGTGAAGTGAAAAACAAAATATCAAGTTCACATGTGGCTATTGCAGAAGTGAAACTGGACAAAGTCAAAATGAGAAAAATATGAGCAGAATTCCAGGGGAGTTTTCATGACACATATCAGAGTGACGGTGACAGTCACTTCCCCAAAGCGTCTGACCTTTGACCTCTCACTCTCAGCATCACTCACCCGTCGTTGTTGATGTCGGTGGCGGCCACGGCGTATCCAAAGTACGATCCCATCTGCAAACGATTATTAAATGATGATGATTAGTATTATTACTATTATTATTTTATTTTATTTCTTTTTTATTATTATCTTATTTTTATTTATTTGTATTATTATTATTTCTATTTTCTCCCCCCATGTCCTTTTGACTTTTGTACCCCGCACCACCGGCCCCCAGAAGCTTTGCTCTTTAATCTCTCCATCCCACAATCCCCTGGGGTTTTCCTCTCCGTGTGAGAGCTTCTGTAAATCTGAGCAGACCGTTCTGGACTCAAACCCAAAATCTAACTCTGAGCAAAGGCTCATGAGAGTTCGGAGTTTGTTTTTTTTCCCCCGGATTCATTTTCATGACATATATGATAAATGAAGGTCACGTTACATCCTGCTGACTGCTGACTCTCATGCCAAAGTGATTATTGTCGGTTGTTTTCCTGAATTCCACGTAGATACAGCAGCTCCTAACAGCATAAATCAAACTGAGACTCAAATCCACATTTTATGATCAATGACGTCTTAATTCTTACACTTATTTAAGTCTCTTGATTCTATTCATTCAAATGTCGATCTCGACCCGTTTTCCTCTCCAGGAATAAATCGGTTATAACAATGTGTGAAGAAGATCTTTAACCTTTTCTTCAAGCTGCCCTCGGGACAATATTTGTTCTACTAACACTGACTCAAACCACCCAGCGTGTTTTTAGTTTTTTTTTCAAATTTTATGGATGTTTTGGACATAAAATGAACTTTTAAGCCAATCAAAAAATGAGGCTGAAACCGCTGGTAGGTATCATCTTTTTTTCTCATGGCATTTTAATAAATGACAAAATGCAAAAGGGGTTTATTTATCTAATGAAATCAGCGGGGTCTCGTGCACAAAGACCCTCTGGCGTGTTTTCGCAGCTGACTCTGAGTCCACGCACCCACAGAGCCGAGAGGGGTTCACCTCAGATCAGCCTCGCCGCCGTGAGTTCACAGTTTACCCATCACCCTCCGCCCTGACACTGACACCTCCAGTGACCTCCCACACACACACACACACACACACACTCAGACTCGTCCTTTACCGTGTGAGCATGGTCACATGCTCGTATAAAGTTGAAGTGAACTTTAGAATGGGTCCGTTTCCTGAAATAGGAAGTTATCATTTGTTTTCTCAGAATAGATTTCAAAATATATATACCTGGCTTGTCAGTTAGTGAAAAAAAAAAAAAAAAAAAGAAGAATAAAAATCCTCAGGAATTTATTTGAGTGACTACGACAATGCAAACGCTGTCGTGCTGTTTCTGGATTTGATTTACAGACTTCAGAAGCCATGAGCAGTGCTTACTGCAAACTTGACCTCTGACCTCACTATAGGTCTCCTCACCACAGGGCAAATTCCTTCATCTCCGACACATACCACCTTTCAATATGTACCCACATTTGAAAACAAAAAAAAAAAAATCTCAAGCCAGATGTGCACATACCTGCTCTCCCGTCAAGTTGAGCACAGACTTCAGATCCAGCCCATCTAATATGGAGACCTAGTGACAAAAACAGAGACATTATGGATTATTATTATATGTACATTATGTATATTGCACGTACACTATATATTCATTTTATTTTTTTTGTAAAATGGTGTGAAATGATAAAATGTGAGGATTCCATACCAAACCATACAGCATGAGTCCTTTAGGAACTCCTGTAATGAAATCTGAAATAAAGAGGGAAAGAGAGAGAGAGAGGAGGAAGAATATAATATATATTATCTATAATACCTGAGGGAGAGTCAAAGACCTCTGTGCTCAGCCATGCATTTATTCTCTGTAAAAAAAAAAAAAGCACTGTAAATGTGACCCTCACCTTCCTCATTGTCCCCACTGAACTCTCCACCGGCCACAGAGTAACCTGAGGGTGGACAAAACATCACTGACACTTTGGCCTTGGACTAATAAAATGTTATAATGGCTACAAATGGGTATTATTTAGGCATTTGAGTGACACATAATGGATAATTTAACACGTGTGTGACACGTATGGGTCAGTGTGCCGGAGCAGGAAGTGACAACACAGGATTTAAATATAAAAATTGAGTAAATAAAGAAAATGTGGAGGGAGTTAGAAATGTGGACCGAGCATCCTCACCCAGGTAACTGTCATCATAGCTCCCCTGCACCTGGTGGGTCTGAATCTGCCCGGCAACAGACAGCAGGAAGTAGGACGGGTAGTAGGCCTTCACAATCTCGTCTGTGGTGGCTGAGATCAGCTGACCTGCAGGGTGGACGGGTGACAAAGGGGTCAAAGGTCAGAGAAGACAATGTGACTCCTGAACTTTGGCTGCAGAATGTCTTCCACTGTAGTTCATTGACCGACGGGAGGTGATAAATGGATTTTTCTGGATTACTCAAAAGGGGAATAAAAGAAAATCAATTGGAAGATATCTCCAAAAAAAAAAAAAAAAAACATTCCTGGGAGCTCACCCTGCCAGTAAAAGCTGCCGGGTCCTCCAAGCACAACCCTCCCATCCTGCAACACACACACACACACA
>JAFBJU010000601.1:89622-138255 GCA_016785305.1 Colistium nudipinnis
AAAAATGAAAAAATATTTAAAGGCCAAAAAATCAAATTTTAATGTACCTGTGCGGCAGGGAGCGTACTCCACAAAGGTTTTCAGGCCGTCCACGGAGAGGTAGCAGGTTCCCGTGAGGTCGGCGAAGGGCGCGTCGTGTTCGGTCCTCCAGTAATACCTGGGAGCGCAGGCCTGGAAAGAGCAGAGAGAGCCAACAGTGTGTTAATAAATACAAAATCAAAAACAAGCCTGGAATAAATAAATAGAAAGTTCATTAAATAAACATCTCATTAGCCGAGTTCAATTTAAAGATGAGAGGTCGGTACGTGTGACGCTATTTAAGAATTTCCAACTCAGATATTTATTATATATTATACAACTATGCATTAACCTTAAAACGGGAGACACAAAAAAAATATACTACAATAAATAATACAATAATTATAAACTATATATAATATAATAAATAATCAAGCATAATAAATAATGTTTTTATCTAGATGGCGCCAATATTTTTAGCACCTAACGCCCCAAACTCACCAACAATCATGGAACCATTCTTACCAGGATGCTGTTGCCGTGGGAACGTACGTTAGCTCCAAACCACTGATGGGACTTGAACTCAACCTGAGTGTTCACACCGTTGACGTAGAAATATCGATCGCCTGCAAAAAGATAGAAAAAGTTATAAGTAGCACTTTATGAACAAATCTTAAATTTTTTGGGAAGCTAAAGGAACGTCAGGAGTTGCCCTCTTTCACTGAGTTAAATATCTCTCTGGTCATCGGCGTTTCATTCTCGTGCTGTCCGGGCTTGGTTCTCAGAAGCTTTCCCACATGTTCTTGGCTTTTTTCACACAGATATTTTCTGGCCTGGGTCCCGGATGCCTGAAGTCTTAATCCATCCTGCATGCTACAATGGCAGACATGAAGCGGCTCGACGGGACCTGGACCTTGTTGCTACTGCAATCCAGACGGCTGCACTTCATTGTTAGGATGTGTTTGCGAGAAGTGTGTGTGTGTGTGTCCTTTAAAAAAAAAATCTGCATCATTTAAGCCTTTTTTTCTTTTATTCTATTTACACAACCTATTGTTCGTAATTGATTGGGATAAAAATATAAGAAATGATTATTTCTACTTTCATTACTATTTCTGCTCCTTGGCTCTTGAGAAGGTCAGCCACGTTGTGTTTGGTTTCCTGGAACAAGTTTCTGACTCAAAGGGAAAAAAAAAAAAAAAAACGCGTATGATGTTGCTGCAGGTCCTAATTTCTTCGGCATGTGGAACTCGTGTCACACCCACGTAGAAAAACTGTAACCATCAAACATTTCTTTTTCCCCCCATGCAGCATCCTTCAAAAAGTCCCCACACATTCAATAACCCCTCCCAAAAAGAAAAGAAAAAAAAAAGAAAAAAATCATAATGAAACTGTGGTTTGTTTTTCTGATATATGTGCCTGAATGGTGACATTAAAACTTTGCTGGGCTGTTTGGTTAATGGAGTCTGGCTTGTGTCCTCGAACACACCATGAATCCTGAGGCCTGTTACTGGAAAGCAGTGGCTGTGTGTAGACATCGTCGTATGTCACGTTTCAGACGCAGTTTTGTTTGTACACATTTTGTTGTTTGTGTGTATTTGTGTGGTCTGGGTTTTTTTTCGATATGGGGCGCGTGATCCGCACGATAAGTTGGGCCCTGCGAACCTCAAACGTTTGGTCCTTATCTGCTTCCTGAGTTTGTGATGTGGGTGTGGGTTATTATTATTTTTCCTGGCATGGCCGCCCGGGGTCCCTCTGGGGTCCCTCCGGGGGCCTTTATCCCTTTTAATGACTCGCTCCTCATTACAGGCCAGCAGCAAGTCAAAGTAAGATGAGGAAAAATGGAAAAATGGAGAGTTCACGGAGGAGGAGGAGGAGGAGGAGGAGGAGGACCAAAACCTTCAGCCGCCATTAAAACCACAGGAGGGCTTCAAAGACTGGTTCCAGTCACAACAGAGAAGTGTTGGATTAGGACGACAGGCCGGGAGCTGAACTCCTGACCTCAGGGTCAAACACCGCAGTGATGACACCCTCCTCTTTTTTTAATTTTATTTTTTACGGCTGGTTAGAGACAGCAGAGTTTTTATTACGTGATTACGACGTAGGATTTGTCATTTTTGAATGTTGGGCTTGTTTTTTTTTGGGGGGGGGGGTTCCCCGCAGCTCACATTTTTATCGTGTGTGGGCTCAAAGAGGGCCGAGGCCGTCAATTTTTGGGGGGGATTTAACAAGACACCCTACCTTGCTTGTCAAAGTTGATAATGCTGCAGTTGGTTTGGCTCCAGGGACACGAGAACACGGCTCCTCCTTCGGTGATGTCCGGCTGGCTGGTGTTGGCCTTGGGAGCACCGATCAAAATACTGACGCTGGAAAAAAAAGAAATATATATATATATATTTCAAGTTGTATAATATAATGTCAGTAGAATTTGCAGTTGTTTAATAACCAGCAAGATACATTTTATTTAAAGCCAAACACTGTGTCGTTCCTAGGCAACTCTAAATAAAGAACCTTCCCTATAAAAAGCCATAATGGAGTCAACTTCCTAATTTTTTTCCCATCCTGGAACTCTAATCATGAAACACACAGTCCAACAGAAGCAGAATCACTCAATGTGTCACATTTAAAGTGAAGTTACACTGTGTTCTGTTGGTAAGCTTCATTTTTTATTTTTTTTTATCTTGGACCAGCTCCTGGATCAAATATCGGCCTTTTTTTTTTCCACCCACTAAATGCTCCACTCGGTCCGTCTGCCGTCTGGTGATAAGCAGGTGGCTTACGGTCCGGTCATTATACAGCTCAGTTTGAATCTGCACCAGATTCATCAAGTTTAAAAATAAAAAAATAAATAAAACACACACATCCTGACGGCCCGGCTCACAAAGCTTCCTATCTGCTGCATTTAAGCATTTCTCCAGATGGTTTGAGGAGAGTGCCAGCAGGAGAAAATACCCAGAGATACTTCTGTGTATTTTCACTACATATCAGTCTGGAAGGAGACGAATGGCAAAAATGACACACACGTGCACGTATATATATTGTATATACTCATATACAATATACATGCATATGTGGTACGTGAGCGGGTATTACAAAGCAGCGGCACACGGCCCTGCTAAAAACGAACCAAAAAAAAAAAAAAAAGCTTGAGCGAATGGACACTGTGTGATCTCTCTGCTAATGTCATCAGTCACCAGAGTCTGCGACTCCACCATCCCCCAAAATGTCTGCAGAGCTGAGGAGGAATATTTACATGGCTGGATACGCACTCATTATGAAACCACTCACTCCACACGGCCCTGCAGCCCTTCCAGTGGCTCTCTCTCCCTCTCTCTCTCAAAGGTGCACCACTACTTTTGGGAACCCGATTCTGAAAGACGCTTATGATGCAAACTTGAAATTCCACAAAAGAATATCGGGGGGCGGGGAGGGGTCTCTGTTGAGACCTGAAATCTGGATTCCTTCCCTCAAACTCACTGCGTCAGCTTTGAACATCTGCAGCAGGTTCACAACGGGTCAAAGACGCGCAACCTGTAATTGTCACGAAAAATGGATTTATGACTGGATGCACTTACATGGCCACTTGATTCTGAATGAAGTCATATCCTAAACACCCTCTCAAATCCGTTCCACTGCATGTCATCATGCTTATGTTTACTACTCCAACAATCCATTGCCTATAAAATACAGTCTTCTCGAAAACCTAGAGGCTCTCTATCCAAGCTAAACATGTCCAAGGGTTGACTTATATTAATAAACAGGATGGGATGGTCCAAATGAGCTTGATTTGGTTAACATGCGACTACGCCCACTACACGTAAACTCACACGCATGTGGGAGGCCCAGAATTATGGGACAAAATTCTCTTATTGGCGTGTTTTCCATTCCTGCTGCGTAAACCATGACAGCCAGAGTGCGTTATACCACCAACACAACTATGAAACGTTTCTGTATGTCTGCCATTGTTATGCTGCTAATATTTATATATTTAAAATGATCCGATTGGGCATATTGCTCATAATTCAATAAAAAGAACTGTGCAAACAGCATCCTAAAGTATTTATACACACTTTATTACAGCTCATGGGTCCCTCTGCTGACTTTTGGTCAAAGTCAATGGTAGTAGTGGTGAGCACTGATGATTAGTGTGAAAATAAATCAAAGAAATCTCTCAGTCCCTTATGTCCGGCCCGGTTAATGTGCTGGAACTTTCCCAGGCCTCACTCGTATTATTATTTTTCGATTTTTTTCGCTCAGCTGTCATTATTTCAAAATTGGTCAACGGGTTTTGCAGAAAAAATAAAAATAAAACTCTCTTTGGTCTCATAGCTCACAATGTCGCTCAGTTCAAAATGTCTGTCATTACCACCTGGAAAGCTCTGAACCAGGAGAAAACCTATACTTGGGCTATTTTTATTTCGCCAAAGCCAGACACCAGGGAGGCTCCAGCCATAAACACACTTGGATTCGTGCCGGGCAGATACTCCACTTGTGGCACTTGTGATCTCTCCACCGGGCTCCCTGCACACAAACACTGCAGTAATTGTCAGAATGCATGACAAGCGTTTGTTTCCTGCTGCATTGTTTACCCCGCCGCACAACAAGGACCGCTAAGTTCACATGGAGATGTTCAGCAGTAATTGCAATTTTGTAAAAACACATGAATTTGGTGAAGAACAGAGCGCGGTATTGTTCCGTGAGAGTGAAACTATTCCAGCCCGCCCCCCCCCACAAAAAAAAGAATTCAGCTTAGTCTGAACAAACTGGGTCTGAAACAACGTCGCAGTAATTACGCCACAACGAGACCTCTCAGTGCCGCAGGCTTAGCTAAGCAAACGCAGGCAATCTTAACCAATTTCCTCACAGGAAAAATATCAGCATTCATTAAAGCAACATGGCTTTGGCTCCGTGAGCCCTGGAGGATCTTAGAGAGCCGATAAGGTGTAACTGGGATTTATATGGCAAAACCACCTCGGCGGTTTAAGCTTTCGCGTGGAGCGGTGATGTCATTCCGATAATGTTCAGAAAATGTTCAGAAAATGTTCAGGTAGTGTTCGGATAATATTCAGATATGGTTCAGATAATATTCGGATAATGTTCAGATAATATTCAGATATTATTCCGATAATGTTCAGAAAATGTTCAGATCATGTTCAGATAGTGTTTGGATAATATTCAGATATGGTTCAGATAATATTCGGATAATGTTCAGAAAATGTTCAGATCATGTTGTTCAGATAATATTCGGATAATATTCAGATATGGTTCAGATAATATTCGGATAATGTTCAGATATTATTCGGATAATGTTCAGAAAATGTTCAGATCATGTTCAGATAGTGTTCAGATAATGTCTGACACCATGCTATCGGGGAAAAGAAAGATTTCCTGGCCTGGTGTGTTCGGCAGATTTTCAGGTGATGTAAAACATCCTGCAGACATTCTGCAGCAGCACAGCTGTGAACATCTGGCTGAGAGGACCAGCCAAAAAAAAAAGAAATGTGTCGGAGCGTTTCAACACGAGTTTATTACGCTGAGAGTGAGTCACCGGGAGCATCAGAGCTTCTGTGTTTACAGCGTTTTGAGCAGGTAGTTGTGTTACTACAAGAGCATCTGGTCAACTGGTGAAAACAAGACACAACAATGCATTCTGGGAATAAATCCACAGAATCAACACAACAGCATCTGGATAATTCCACCTGCGTCCTTTTCTGGTCTACGCTGATGGAGTCTGTGGTCCCGTTAATGTCGATCGCTTCCTAATTGATCTCTGGCTGACTAAACGAGTTTGTGTAATTGACAGGAACGTTCATTGATGAACACAGTGATAGATGTCGATAAATATTGAACATCTAACCCTAAACTGATGCACCTCAAAGTTCATCCGTTGTCGGGATTGTGGCGGCGTGTGTGTGTGTGTGTGTGTGTGTGGTTTGCTCAACCGCACAGGTGACCGTGTGCGTGTGTGTGGCTGTTTGTGTAATGTTTGACCCAATGACGTTATCGCACTCAGCAGTTCCTCATCTGTCAACAACAAACCAGCAGGAAACCTCTACTGTCCCCACAGAGAGATGAAGAGATTTCTGCTGTAGTTTAACCCCCCCTCCTCTCTCTGACACAGCCCCCCACCCCACACACACACACACACACACACACGCGCGCGCGCACGCACACACAGACAGACATGCATGTCTGTTTCCAATCATACTTGGGTTGGAATCCAGTGTGTGTGTGAGTGAGAGAGAGAGCGAGAGAAAAGAGAGGGAGAATGTGTGCCTGTGTGTGTTGCAGTGCCAACCTCAATTTTATTTTGTGCAAAGATCACAAGAATTATAAAACTATCTACGGTCTGAGCCATGTTGTGGATGAGTTACAACAAAAACATGTCTGCAAAAGTATGTCTGCAGTCCTGACTCAACACAAACACACTACACTACAGTGAATAGGATAGAGAGTATAATAATGATAGGTCCTAAAGACATTCTACAACATCACTAAGAAGCTCCGTTTATCCCACTTTTATTTCCTCCATATTTAAATTATATATATTAAATATAATATTAAAAGGTTGTTGACTGCGTGATGAAAGCACTCCTGTGAAACTAAATGTGTGTGGGATGAATTTACCTGGACGCGTTACCGAAGAAGTCCAGTGAATAGCCGAAGTAACTCCCCGGAGGTCCGGTGAAGACCAGGCGCGTGTCCGGGTCCAGATTAAATCCCGCGCACAGCTGCACCAGCACCGACACTACGGACACGAGCACGCGCGCACACCGGGGGGGACAAGGTCCAGGAGCGGGGTCCATCTCTGAGCAAAATCACACATCATCCGTGCTGGGTCCTCATTAAAGTGGAGTCCTGAGTGAGTCTCCGCGCGTGAGGCTCCAACTGGTCCAGAGAGAGAGAGAGAGAGAGAGAGAGTGGGTTAGAGAGAGAGAGGGAGAAAGGACGTACACTCACACTGAGGAGAGTCTGAGACTGAGAGAGAGAGTGTGTGTGTGTGTGTGGGAGGGAGGGGGGTGTTAGCAAAGAGAGAGAGAGAGTGTGTGTGTGTGTGTGTTTGTGTGTGAGAGAGAGAGTGTGTGGGAGGATGGGAGGGGGTGTGTGTTAGCAAAAGAGAGAGAGAGAGAGAAATATAAGGGGGGGGGTCAACCTCTGTTTGGGGTGGAGCCAAAGAGAGAGAGAGAGAGAGAAATATAAGGGGGGGGGGTCAACCTCTGTTTGGGGTGGAGCCTTAAATATTACCAGACAATTTGCTGTTATGCTGCACAGACACACAATCACATATAGAAAGACAAAACTTCCACTCTAGTTTAAAAAGTTTTTTTTTTGTTTTTTTTGTTTTTTTTATGAAGATTACAGGATGACTGGTCCGATACTTCAACATTGTTATATAGTAAACTTTTTTACAGGGGAGATGAGAGTGAATGAGTAAAAAATGTTATGCAGCTTCCTGTGATTTTATTCTTTTATTCCTTAGTTTAAAGGATTAAAAAAAAAAAAACTTTATTGAACTTCATTTAAAAACCATCGAGTCCCTTCAGATGACCGTGGTGGTCAGCCTTGTTTCACAGAATCATCTTGGAACGTGCTTGTGGCTTCAACTCATTGTTTTTAAAGTCCAGAGACTTGAAGTAAAAAAAAAAAAAAAAAACCCAACAATGTAAAAAAAAAAAACACAACAATGTATGCATGTTTTGTGCGTTGTTGTAAGATGTGGTCTGAAAATGAAAACCAGACTTGTGAAGCTGACTGGGAACATGAGATAAAATTAAAAACAATATATATATATATACAGTATATTGCCTACATTTAGTATAAAGTGAGTTGTCTTCTTGAAAATACTCCTAACAAGTTGAGACACACAATTATCGTGACTAAACCTGGAAAACCCACAGACGTCCATCTTCAACTGTCTCTCATCACTATGTTGGACTAATGCTGTCACAGCAATCTGACAGACACACACATACACACACAGGAGTATATACAGTGTGTTATTAGTTGTAGGTCTCCCCATGTGTTTGTGTGTGTGTGTGTGTGTGTAGCCTTCAGGAAAAGGAAGGCTATGTGTGAAGGCCTGGTCACGATGTGTTTTTGTACAACTCGCACAAAGAAAGTTTTTCACCACAACATTTTTTTCCCATGGGCCCGAAGCCCTAAGCACGCCAGCTGATGGTGTCTTGCCCTCACGAGGACACCGACGCCAGCCGATGATGTCATCCAGCCCCCCACCCTTATAAAATCTAATCAACCAATCAGACGGTGGATTCCTTGATTACAAACAAGACTCTGTGTATGTCCACCAATCAAAAGGCTGGGGGTCATACGCTGGTTAGATTTAGTGTTGGTGCCAGCCCAGGAAACAATGTTAATATTATTATAAAAAAAATAAAAAAAAAGGATATCTGGGAGCTTTAGTGGCCTCTGTTGGCAACACGTGTGAACTGCAGCGAGACGCGTGAGAACATACAACACTTTTGCACTCGTTTAGGATAAAGAGCAATAAAGTCGCTTATTGAATTCAATCCAATAATTTATAAAATATATAAATAAATATAAAGATCTTGTCAGAAGTTTAGCTAAAAGGTGTGAATACATATCATGATGTCCAAAAACGAACTTAGAATGTTTTTATTTCTTTGCACATGACAATAATGTTATTACTTATTATTGCTGGTGCATTCACATGCTTATTGGAAATCAGTGAACCGGTTCCTGCAGAGACAGATTATTATGACATCAGAGATGGGACGGATGGAAAGAGGCAGAGAAAGCAAAGGCAGAAGTGAAATCAAAAAAGGAATCCATCAGATAAAAAAAAAAAAAAAAAACCCAGATGCATGGAGGGTGGAAATTTATAACTCATTTTCAAAAATAGGGAAAAAGGAGGAGAAAAGTGAACATGGGTTGACCTTCCCCATGATTTGGCTCCAACCTGTGGAAAGTGAGCATATTTGAAAAGTGCAAAAACGAAAAGGCCTGCGTGTGTGCTAATCACATCTGCAGGCTAATTGAAAAAAGCTTCCACGTCTCATTTTGCTTATATTCTGCCGTATGGGGATGCTTGTAAAGTTGAAAGCATTTTTCTTTTTCCACTGGTCAACTTGCCAGGTATGTGCGGGGAGTTTATTTATGCCCCCAACACACACACACACACACACATGCACAGGGTTGTCTCCATTATGCCAGAGTCAGGGTGATAAGAGACATAACACACACCTACTCAAAGTGTCTGCTTGTCTCCAGCACCGAAAGATGGAGCAGCACACACACACACACACAAACACACACTTGCATGCACCAGGCCACCTACACACACACACACACACACACACACACGAAGCCACAGAATTACCACAATTAAAAACAACAACATGGCTGCTGCACATGTGGGTGGGGTTTTGTTGAGCATTGGCTAAATCACTGTTATTCATAAAACCTGACATGATGACTCAATTCAACTATAAATCTTTAAAAAAAATATATATATATATTATTATTTACACGGATGACAAAAGGACAAAATGCAGATTCTTTTCATATTCCTATGCCAGAAAACGTTTACCATTCCCGACACACTCACTCACAACCATCTCCAGGGAGGCTTTTGTGTGTCTGTGCTTGACCTTTGACCTCTCCCTGAACTCTAGTCTTCCTAAAAAGAGGGGAGGGGGTTTAAGAATAAGAATGTTGCAAGATGAAATGAAGCTGTGAGATTTTTTTATTTTTTTTGTGGTGCCTTCCCTTCCTTTAAAGTCTTGAATTGAACATTTATATTACGAATGCGGTTTATTATAAATGTAAACAAACAGGAGTCAACGTTGGGCCTGGTTTTAATTATCACCCATCGTCTTCCAATCAGCCAAACACATAATATATATTTGCAGTGGTTGAAACTTCATAAATCACCCGGGGGGGATCTTATCTGAGCTTGTCTCTTATCTGTCTTATCAACACGACGCTGATTTCCTCCAATGGCTCCCAGAGAAATACCCCAAGATGGCCCCGTATAACCTCCGCTCTTCTCCTGAGCGATGTTTTTTTTTGACTCCCAGACAGGGAGGCCCCTTTTCGTCCAGAGGAAGACCGGTAACAATGCGTTATATTCATACTGGAGCCAGGCCCGGAGTCCACCACTGTGAATATCACCTTTCAATATTAACCTCTCTGCTCTATAAATAACAGAATCTCAGTTACCGTTGCCTTCAGTCTCCTAATTCTTTCTGGAAAAATATTTCAATGAATCAAGTTTCTCTGTCAGGGGAGGAAACAAAACAAAAAAAAAACTCAGATTAGAATATTTCTGTTCAGGAAAGTGAGGATGAAGTTTTTTGCCCTGAGAGGAAATAATGCCTTTTTTATTTTGTGTTATTTTGTGAAACTTAACAGCCAAATTCAACCTGTGTCCACCTGATAGGGACTTCCTGTTAAGTTAATAAATCAAAATAACAAAAATGTTTTCTCTCGCTTCCCTGGCAAAAACATCGGCTATAAATCAGAGTTGTAAACCATTTAATATCCAGATGTTGTTTCCCCAAGAGAATAGAAAAAAAAAAAAAAGAAAAAGCAAAGCTAAGCTATTTAAACTAACCTCATGTTTTTTTTCTTTCTCATTTTATTTTGTCAGGGCTGTTCCCACATTGCACAAGTTTGGCCCATTATCCACCGGACCTCATCATCTTCATCACCAGATCATGAGTAGAAACCTCACCTCACTTCCATCCCATTTTCTATTGCAGCCATCACCATAAAATCCTCATCCAACCCATAAAAGCTAAATCTGCTTTTTTCCGGTTTCCAATCATCTCGTATGATTTTTTTCATCATCAGGTCGAGTTCACTTTGACTCAAAGCCCTCAAAGTGCTCATGTCATGATGTCACCAGCTGTGTTGCAAGACCCGATGAGCAAACGCCTTTTTAAAACAACACCCACAGGCATCAACAAGTCCAGACAACACCGCACAGTGTTACTCTCACAGAAAATATGTCCGTTTCTTTGAGTGTCATGAAAAACAATCGATCCAACCCCTTCAATCACGTGTGGCTCCACGAGTCCATTATTTCAATCTATCTGCAATATCTCCGGGGCAGCGGGGCGTGGTCAGTGCACATGCTGCAGGTGAATGGTGGAGGGAGGGGCGTGGCAGGCAAAAATAGCGGTACACACCACAATTGGTACCAAATCTTACATTTGTTCAATACTACAAATACAAATACAATGTGGCAATGTCATTTTCTGATGGCATCTAAACAATGTGACACATTGCATTGTGGGAACGTGGAAGCCCTGATTTTTCAATGAAACTACTTTATTTGGGGTTTTTTTTTTTACAGGGATCTGTTGAATAAGTGACTTCAGACGCAGACAATGAGAATGTCAGTTACGCAGCACAAATCACAGCTTTTCACTGTGAAGCGTCAGGGCACCACAGGAATGGGAATCTTTCTGTCCCTCTATGGTGAAATTATTTAACCAAACTGACTGTGCCACATCCATGTTTAGTCTCATTTTTTTGTTTCTTATTTCTACACAGCAGTAGAAGCGCCAATCAGGGGCGACGTGGTCCCCAGCTAAGATTGTTTTTTTTTGTTTTTAATATACAATGCAGAGCTCTCTGCCATTAACGTCCTGCTTTCACATTCCACTCCCGTGAATCATTCTGGTGCTTTTTTTTTTCCCCCTCTCAAGCTTCGGCTGTTTATCTGCACCAACAATTTCCTTTATTTACAAAGTACTAATCCTATTTGCCGAACGCTACCTCGGGAGTCCTGCATCAGCTGAGTTTCATGACACAGCTCTGCGGTGTTCAAAGAACAAAAAACGAAAAAAAAACTCTTTCTTGTATTTAGAACTTTATTTGAAAATCATTACACAGGATTAAAAAAAGATCGCTATTTAAAAAAAAAGGCTTGGAGACTATTTTTCACAGTGTTTCATAGGAAGGACATTTTGATAATACAAAAAACAGCAAAAAAAAAGAAACCCTCGTGCGACTGTTTGCACACATTGTTCTGCTGCTCAGTGACTTTTGTTCGCCCGGTTGCAACATCCGAGCATGTGAGGAACCACGTGGGAGTCGCGCTCATCTGTTTGTACAGCTTCTGCACCCAAAACATATGGGTTCACTCCCTCTGTGGGAGTGTGTGTGTGTGTGTGTGTGTGTGTCACAGTAACTGTTGGGTGGAAGGATAAAGTCATGGAGGCTGAGGGGTGACTATGGCCTCACTCGGCCTGAATGGGCTGGACCAGTTTTTCCGAGAAGGTCCCTGAGTGGTTTTGTAGATCCGTGTGCTGGTTCCAGTTCTCCTCCCTGATCCCCCTCACCAGGCCGTCCTGCTGCGAGAGACAATAAACACACGACGTGTCAGAGCTTACAAAAAACTAATTCTGACACTCAGGGAATGTTGAGAGTTGACTTTTTCCTACTTGACGAAGAGAGACCAAGAGAATGGCCCTTAAAGTGTCACCAAATAATTAAAAAAAAATGTATATAATATTATTTAGCCAAAAACGTAATCTAGGAAGATAAACATATAATTCTAATGAATAAAATATTATTATTATTTTTATTTTGTTATTATTGTTATTATTATTATTATTGTTATTATTATTATTATTATTATTATTATTATTATTATTATTATTATTGTAATTATTATTATTATTATTGTAATTATTATTATTATTATTATTATTATTATTATTATTATTATTATTATTATTATTATTATTATTGTCATTATTATTATTATTATTATTATGCTTGTTAAATATTCAGGCTAACAGGGTCAGTTTCCTCCTGATGACCTCTGCTAAAGCGATGTTATTTATCAGGCCCTGTGAGAATTTACGTCAAAGCGTCTCCTAACTTCTACTGATAGAAACTTCTTTTCGCCTCGGGGTTGCCGGGTGAATAGTCCTTCTTTTGTTTGGTAAGAGCATTTTCATTTGAAAACATCTTCTGCTCTCAGATCAATTTTCCCTACTGTGGAAATATTTTCCTGTGACAGCGGTCAAAGTGAGGAAAAAAGAAAAAAAGGGAAAAGCAACCCTGTAACTTTTTCACAGATCTACACCCTGTAGGGATCTGAACAACGTGTTTAAACGGGAAGCAAACGTTTTTTTCTACCTTTGACGCACCACAGGAAATGAAATATACACAAGAACACACACACACACACACACACAAACCTCCAGAGTGTCAGCGAGGACCAGGATGACGTCTCCCTGTTGGAAGTGCAGCAGGCCCTCTGCAGACGCTTCGTGGCTCTCCAAGGCCACCCCCTGGTGCACAGCACACAACGCAACACTTCAGGACCAACACTACTGCACAATGCAATTCAGCGAAATGTCAGTTGATCCTAATTATTGAAAAATAATTCAAGTATTTATTCAGCTAAAAACCTGGACAATTAAACATTTCATTCATTTTAGTTTATTTCTCTTTTGTAATATGGGGAAATGACCTTCCATGACCTAGTTCAAATATTATCAATTCATTATTTATATATAATTAAAGCCACTATAAAAAGCGTACCTTGTACAGGAAGCCAGGTGGATTGTGGGAACTGGCGTCTTCTCCTGATTGGGCCGACTCCTGCTCCTCCTGCCGCCCAGCGGGCCGGAGGACGGGTCTGTCCGTGCCGCGGAAGGAGAGGCGAGGAGCCGGGACCGGGGCGGGTTTGGCCTGCACCTCCTCCTCCTTCTCTGAGGGAGGGTCCTGTACAGGCTCCTCCTCCTCCTCAGGAGTGGGAGGAGCATCGCTGTCTGCAGAATCACGCGGATTGGACACTTCCTGACCTGCTGCCTCCGACTTGGTCACTCCAACGCCGGAGTCATCCGATTGGATCTCAGCGTCTGCTCCTCCAGCTGCCGCCACCTCCTCCTCCTCCTCCTCCTCCTCCACCTCCTCCTCCTCCAGACTCTGGCCCCCCGTGCTCCTGTCGCTGTTGTCATGGTCGCACACCGACTGCCTCTTGGGCGTGTTGGCGCCGCTGGAGCTCAGATCGGAGTCTGACGAGTTGACGTCTTTGGACGAGACGCTGCTCTCCTCGCAGACGCTCCGAGTTTGTGGGTCGAAGGAGGAGGAGGAGGAGGAGGAGGCCGCCGCGTCGTTGCTTCCGTTTTGGCCGGAGGAGTTGATGGAGACGTGGTCCGCTGGGAAGGCTGTGTTGCAGGGGATGGGATTGGAAATAACCAGCGACTTTCTCTTCTTCGACTTGCCTGACGTGCTATTTGAACAAAAAATCCACATATTACCACAACAGAGGATGTGTGTGTGTGTGTGTGTGTGCGCGCGTGTGTGTTATTTAATCAAGGCACACTCACCTGTTCAGACCCTTGATGATGAAGGCTTTTCCTGAGTGCTGAGTCTCCAGTTTCTTCATCACATTGTAAAGCTCATGGTTCAGCTGCACCACAAAACACAAACACAGCTTGTCGCACATTGTCGAAAAAAAATAAATTAAATTGAATTAAATTGTTATAATTTTTTTTGAATCTCTTACCACACTCATTTCCTTGTAGAAAACATCGCGGAGATTTGATATGTTTTGGAACACGGTGACGTAACAACCTATTCGGCTGCGGGGACGACGACGACGACACAATCACTTGCTGGCAGTTTTCCAATTTCACTTTCAACTCCGTGCAACTTTCAACCAATTGCGGTTTTGGATATGTCACCCGACGCTTTGCAGGTCTGGTCATGAAATCCTAAATTCCACGTGGTCACACATACCTCTGATAGAGAACCGGCAGCTCCTCCCTCAGCTCCGAGTTGATTTCTTCAAAGACGCTCTGGGCCTTGTTGAACTCTTCCTCAGCCTGTCACACGGCGTTTAAAGAGATTTAACACACACACACAGGCACGCGGGCGCGCACACGCGTTCCGATGCTTACCTTTGTTATTTTGGCTTCATCCTTCTTCTTGGCGCTCTGCAGTGCCTCCAGATGATGGCGAGCCGAGTCGTAGTCCACCAGCTTGCGGCCGCGTTTAGAAACCCGCTCCTAAAAAAAAAAAAAAAAAACCCACATAAAGGCATCACATAAAAAATTTAAATCGGACAGGTTTGGGGTTAAGTTTTAACAGGAAGTGCTTGGGGGGGGGGGGGGGGGAAGCACCACGACCACGTTACCTTGACCTCAGGAAACTGGCTGGTGTAGTTCTCCATTGTGCGGACGATTTGGTCGCCGAGTTTCTCCTCATAGTCGTTCCACAGCAAATCTTCACTCTGAGAGACACACACACACACACACACACACGACTGGAGTCAAATCAGTGCAAGCGCAACGTTCACCTAACCACAAAACACTGTTCAAACAAACATTCACACAACCTGAACGCACCTCTGTGATGACAGCCAGGTCCTCCGCTCCGTCCCAGTCCGATTCGTATACGTCCCGCAGCGTCTGGGACAAACGTTTGGACGTCTCGTGCACAGCTGTGGGGAGAAAAAAAAAGCAGGATGTTACAGCAGCGGGGAAAAAAATAAATAATCTGATAACATCATCATAACTCCACATGGATCAGCTTATCATCCAGAGTCAGCAACTCGCGGAGCATTGTTTTTTTTCATTTCTTGGGGGGGGGGGGGGGGGGGGGGGGTTTGTGGTACAGTTACACCCAGATCAACCCTGGTTTCCTGACCAGTGCTGACAATACTAAAAAATATGCGGCCCCCCCTTGCAGTATTTTTATTTGGTTTTGGACAGAATTGCAAAAGTCAATACACAGGGCCCCAAGAATAGAAGAAAGGTCACTTCTCCTTTTTAATTCTCACTATGCTGAGCAAAGAGTGGTATATAAGCATGACTTGTTGCATGCACCGTGTTGTGTGTCTGCACACTGTGTGCGTATGAGGTCTTCACCAACCTTTCACAGCCGCGTGGTGCGCTTTGACATCCTTAAACAATCTGCCGCTGTCGATCTGTGCAGAGAGACACGTTTTAATAAGTGACACTCAGTCACACATCACTGTGGCAAATCGAATCTGCCACACAACCTGATCCCTGAGGAAGTGGTTTTTTTTTTTTCATGAAAATACATCAAATCTAAATATTTGGAGGCGCTAGTGGTGAAGTAAAAGTTGGGTTGCGTCAGCGACGCCGACTTCCTTCCTGTTTCTCGCCCGTCAAATAACCTCCACTGGGTCCAAGCTAAAATCTGTCAAACCAGGAATTTAATGGCAATTAACAAAAAAATAAAACAGCTCTCGAGTGTATCACACTGAGAAGGGCTGCGTTTATTAACTTTTCAATATTTTGATTCAATTTTTGCCACTTTCAGAAGTTACACAAGTTTGCTTTAAATCCTTTTAAAGTATGCGAATAACCTTCAGACAGTGTCAGTAGTGTTGTGGGTAAAGTTTGTGTGCAGATATCTAAAGAGAGAGAGAGAGAGAGAGAGAGAGAGAGAGAGAGAGAGAGATACCAAGTGCTACTTTTGCAGAATTGATAAGAAAAAAAAAAGGAGGGTTACATCTTGGTGAGTATTTTGTGTTTTCAAGGGCAAGCAAAGTGTCTGAACTCTGCTAATCCTTTTCACTGGCGGTATTTGGTCCGTGACCTTTATCTCAGAGTGGGAGTGAAAGTGTAGAGCTACAATGGGACGGGAAATCGTAATGTAGGCGGAAAAAATGAAATGGCTGGCGTACCTGCTGCTTGTTGAGGCTCTGGAAACACAACTCAAACTGCTCGTCCTTGGTCTCCATGGTTTTGCCCAGTTTCTGAAGAACCTGAGAGGACGGACAGAGGCGAGTTTCAGCATGAGACACGTCCATGGTTATTAAAAGTGATATAAATAAGTGTATCTGGCTGATTTACTGATCAATCCACATATCAAATATGGCATTATTAGGATGAATAACGCAATAAGCCTACGTGGGCCTTCATTTGAATACACTGAGACCTGAAGTCATGACATAGTGATGCATCATACATGATTTAAAAACACTGAAATCCCCATGACGCTCACCGACGTTGTTATTTTAAAGTGAAGCAGATTGAAATAAAAAATAAATAAATAAAAAAATCAACCACAAAAAGAGAGAGAGGAAGTGCAGAGTCAGGAAGTGGCAGCTTGTGTGTTTGTGTGCGTGTGTGTCCGCACACGGCTGTGTGGTGCTCTGACAGATCAGTGGTTTTCATGCATTTAACGTTTTTGAAGAAATGAAAACGTGAGGAAAGACACAGGACATCAGGCCTGGAGCTTAACACTGAACGGCTCTGTGTGTGTCCGCCTTCTCATATGATCAGCATCACAGGTCACAATTTAATCCTCTCGCCGTGGAGCATTGCAATGTGAGTTTGTACAGATGGATAACACCGCTACACGAATAGGAGTAAAGCCATCAATCATTTCAAAATAGTAGTGAAATCAAACGTGTTCACTCCTCTAAAAGTCATTTTAAGGTGAAATCAAGTTTGTATTTTTTTTTTCAAATCCAGTCTGACCCAGTTTCGGATCACAAATGTCACCAACTACAAACTTCACAGTTCCAAACGTGATTGAGTTATAGCACGATGTGAAGCTGGATAACAGAACAACACTATGTTACAGGATACATTGTAGCCCATGGAGGAGGAGGCAGGGCGGCTCTCACCTTCTCCTGAGCCCGGTTCAGGGACTTCTGGACCCGCTTGGCGAGGAACCCGGCTCCGGCCTGCAGGTTCGGGCCCATCTTGTTCTCGGCCATAGTGTTCTCCCCTCGGTCGTTGTGTGTGTGTGTGTGTGTGTGCGTGTGTATGTTCCTGAGCTTCTGGGGCTTTTTTCTCCGCTTCCTTTTTGCGTCTGAGGCTCTGAAACCAAAAAAAGAAAAACAAAAAAAAAAGGCGGAGGTGGAGCAAAAGCGACGATCAGACTCCTTCACTGCTCCGTCATCGTTCACTCCCCTGTTCAGGCTTGTTGTGTGCGTGTTTCTACGTGTGTGCATGTGCACACACACTTGCCTGTAAACCACCTGTGTGGATGACGTTTCCCTGATGATGCGTACCTGATTCAGCAACGTGACGCCATCAAGAGACGAGGTGTGGAATTTGATTAGGGCACAGGAACGCTATTGCCTAAGAGTCGGCGCGTGTGTCTTTGTCTGTGATTATTGTGAAATAACATTATTTCACAACAATCCGGCAGTTTCCTTGAACAGCCTTTAATCCTGTTTGTGTCCACTGTCTTACGGACATGGGTGTTTGCTACGTACAGTCACAAGAGGAACTGTTGTTGTTCTGGTGTTAACATATAAATGTTGGACACGTGAGAACACGTCACATCTGTAAGATCTATATGATAAAATGATGGAGTATATGTTTAGTGTTTATGTTTTTGTTTAACAAAACAACGAATCTTGAAGCATCATGAGAACAATAAGCTGCAACAATGAGTAACAATAAGAAAAGAAACAGGTAACAGTATCATAAGCATAACGTATTATGATTTATATCTTATCTTATAATATAAATGTGATTTTTAACGTTTTTTACATGAACTACAAACCGTTATTAGACGCCTGATACATATTCAAACGATCAAGGGGAATATAATGAGACATAATACACATTTCACCAGTAGATGGCGCTAGTTACCAGGTTTTTGAGGATGTAATAATCTATACTCCAAAAGAGATATCAGTATTATAATGTTAAACTTTTTATTTTACAGATTATCAGACGTAGTCTTTAATGTGTGTTGTAGATGATGTTAAAAATTATAACATCAATCGTTTTCTTCTCTCTCCACTTCTTGCTTAATTCGGGATTAGCTGTCCACCACAGGCGCCTGTAGGCCCCCTATATCTTCTGTTACTACTGCGACAGTTTCTGTGAGTATATTTTAATGTTGGTGTAAAAACACACGTTGAAACTTTCACAAGTTTTTAGATTGAATCTAAATATTTCGTGGTAAAATGCAGGTTTGTTTTTTCTCCGGCATATAAATGGACAACCATGTGACGTTTCAAAAGTAGGCGCGATTCGAAGCGCGGGGCAGAGCGTAAGGGCGGAGCTAGTCCCGTTCTTAACGATCAGCTAAGTGCGAAGCGGCGGGAGGCGGTGACTATATTTGAGCCCACCCACCGCGGAAAGACACGAGCGTGGAATAAAATCGGTTTGGCGCCGGTAGTGCGGAGAGGAAGAGCAGCCGAAGACACAGGCACGGCGTCGGCCTCTTTCTGGAACTGACTCTCGGACTAAAGGACCCAGTGACAGGGGGAGGACATTTATTCATTTCACTCAGAAGAAGAGGAGGACGTTTTAATTTATTTTTCCATCCCGCCCACCCTCTGTCGTTTGTCGGAGCTTGCCCTCGCGCAGGCTGACGGGAAACCACCGGAGATGCCTCCTGTGGAAAAGGACACCGGGAAGAATGAGCTGAAAACCCGGATACAGCAGCTCATCGACTGCAACCAAGTGATGGTGTTCAGCAAAAGCTACTGTCCATATTGTGTGAAGGTACAGTTTGTGTTTCTCTCTCCCCGGGGAGGGGGGCACCTCCTTTCCCCCGGTCCTTGAACTTCCAGCTCCTCCCGCGGAGTGGTGGTCGGGCTCGGTCTATTTTCTGGATCCTTCTCCTTGCTGCGTTAAGAGTGACTTGTGTTTTAGCAAAATACATCATAACAACGTTATTAAAACACAACATAAAATACAACAATACTAACTTAATATATACCATTTTTAAATGTATGTAGGCTTTAAATGTATCGATTGTAAGCAAGTTCCGGTTAGCCGCTTATCAGACAGCAGATCGCACGTGCAAAATTGCATAAGTGACCTAAAAGTTAAGCTTATTATATCTGTTTTATGCCTCATTATAACTTATGCACTTATTTCTTTAAAGATCGTATTTCATCTTTTCAGATGAAGTTCTCTGCTCTGTGTTTTTACTTGTTTTGAAATCCTGCCTCTGTATATGCCTTTTAAGTTGAGGATAATATGTTGGCGTATGGGTGTCTCGAGCACTTGGGAGACATGTCTCACGTGACGCCTTGTGTCTTCCAGGTGAAGGACCTGTTCACGGAGCTGAAGGTGGCGTGTAACGTGGTGGAGTTGGACCTCATAGGTGAGAACATGGGGTTTTAATGTCTGACTTAATTTAAATGTGAAATAGAGCGTGCACACAGGTTGTTGTTGAGTTGTGTTGTGTTCTGTCTCCACACTGTGTTGTGTAGACTTCCTTTGCAGCAGTCGAAAATATGCTGAGTCACTCACTGTAGACACCTTGGCCTCCTGCCGTCTTTCTGTTAACTCTCTGCTTCATCTTGTCCAGGCAATGTTAGTACGGAGGGATGTTAATGATTAATCAATTAAGAATTTGATCAGTTATAATCTCAGATAAATATCTGGTTAACTGTTTTTCCCTGGGCCCCCTGGGTCTACATCAGCGGTTATTTTTATCTACAGGTAACCAAGGCAACCATGCTGCTTTGCATAGACACAGGAAATGGTTTAGTGTGTTATTTGTTTATAAACCATGATTCAGAAATTGGATGATAAATAAAATAAATTGTTTGGGACACAGCATGTTTCCTCTTTTTATATATGTTGTGATGTACAACAATTCTGAACAAACTCACAATGCAGGGTTTAGAACTTAAGAGGATTTTAAGGAAATATTTGTTTTATTTAACAAAGCATGAAACAACACGTCCTCTTCTTTCCAGAGGATGGGACCAGCTACCAGGAGATGCTGCTGGAGATGACCGGACAGAAAACCGTTCCCAACGTCTTCATTAACAAGACGCACATTGGTGGCTGTGACAAAACAATGCAGGTAAAGATCCACTGGGTGTAACTTGTTTTGATTGTGTAGTTCGTCTGTGCTCAAAATACTTGTTGGGCTACTTAGACACCAGAAATGGTGTGCAAATATGTCTGTCTGGCGCCGCCCTCTAGTATGATATGAACATTAATAAGCTACACACTACAAAATAGATAATTTTCTTTTCCTGGGAAACGTGCGTGCGTGTGTGTGTGTTTCACAGGAAAGTCTTATCAGCTGATGTGGTTCAACTGTCTTTCCACCTGAAATTAATTCACTGGCTTGTGATCTTTGTGATGTGGTGGTTTGTTTACATTCTACACACAGCTGCACGTCAAAGTCCGAAAAAAGAAATCAAAGGGATTAAAAAATATATATATATATATATATTCCAACAGATGTTAAGTACCGCAATAGTATTAAATATAACTGTATTATTTATGTTATCGTTCTAACAGTATTGACTATAAGGTTGGAACTAATAATTGATTTGTTATCAGCTAATTTGATAAAATGTATTTCCTCAATAAATCCCTTAGATTTTGCAATTATACTTTTGGTTTAAATTTCATTTCTTACTAAATTTGATAGTGGGAAATTGGCTTGTGTGATATTGATCAGTATTGCATCTCTGTTTCTGTCAGGCTCACAAAGACGGCAGCCTCCAGCAGCTTCTGAGCAGTGACGGAGAATCGTACGACTACGACCTTATCGTCATCGGAGGAGGATCTGGAGGTCTGGCCTGCTCAAAGGTGACGAGATAAGCTGCAGCCCATTCACTGTCACCTGTCACTACGATTGTTGTGCTGTTGTTGAGAAACGCAAGCAGGGGTTCGAATTTTGTAATAAGTGACCACAGATTTTTTTTTTTTTTTCGTCCATTGCCTGTTTCCACATGCATTCAGATTGCAGAAAGATATTGTTAAAGGACTGTAATGTTGCAGTAACATTTTCTCCGTTGACAATAGGAAGCCGCTATACTGGGCAAAAAAGTCATGGTGCTGGACTATGTTGTACCTACACCGAAAGGAACCACCTGGGGTAAGATTTACTTTTTTGGACACTTAACTGCCAGCTGCACCATCTTTACTGTTTTTAATCCTCAGCATATTACACCTATTTGTTATCGATACATTTTATTTGTATTATTATTATTTTTATTACTTTGTTACTGGCACTTTTTGTTCCACCCACACCACAGCAAATTCCTTCTAATGACAAATTACTTGGCAATAAAGACATATCTGATTCTGCTAATTTTCCCTTAAAGGTCCAGGAGTGATGTGGTATCTATTCCTTAACTTACCATTTTGTTGTTGTTGTTGTTGTTTGATCAGGTCTCGGTGGAACTTGTGTGAACGTTGGCTGCATTCCCAAGAAGCTGATGCATCAAACCGCCCTGTTGTCCACGGCCGTGCAGGATGCGCGCAAGTTCGGCTGGGAGTTTAACGAGACAGGTGAGGGGCTCCCATCACCCATCTACCCGGGGTCACGAATGTAAATTATTCAGGCCTTGTCATAAAAAAGTCAAATGTGGTCTCTTGTGTCCTCAGTGAAGCACAACTGGGAGACGATGAGGGACGGGGTGAACAACTACATCGGCTCGTTGAACTGGGGCTACAGGGTGGCGCTGAGAGACAAGAACGTCAACTACGTCAACGCCTACGCCGAGTTCATTGAACCACACAAAATCAAGGTCAATTTTGTGTTTTTCGGGGAAAATTCAGAGTGTGAGTGTGTGTGTGTGGGGGGGTAGTAAATATATATGTATATAATATACGATATAAATAAGAGTTTTGCTTAATGGCTGCCTTTTCTACATGGGACTAAAAATAAAAAAAAACCCGCTGCACATCCTGCATAACCTTGACAACAACAATGTCTGTCAAAATTGTTCTTACCTTCAAGAGTATCTGAGATTGTGTGTGTGTGTCTGTGTGTTTTTCTCACAGGCGACAAACAAACGAGGGAAGGAGACATTTTACACCGCAGCCCGTTTTATCTTGGCCACAGGTGAGCGGCCGCGCTACCTGGGCATTCCTGGAGACAAGGAGCACTGCATCACCAGGTGAGAACACACTCGCCGCGCTCACACACACACACACACACACACACAGTGGATCTGGCACTTAAGATACCTATGTCATAACATTCTTTGTTCCAGAAAAGTCATTTTAAACCTGAAGGTGGATTCAGCAGACCTGTGGGGGGGGGAACGTAAACACACCTTTTAATGATCTGGATCCTTTATCCTCTGCAGGTGGCCTGTGCCTCTGGGTATCCCTTAATGTCCCTGCTGTGTAAATGTTATGTAAGATTAGTCCTCAGGTGTGTCACATGACTACACCACAACCTACAAATGGTCTCATGCTGCTCATTTAGTCCCACGAAGCAAAAAGTGGATGTGTGTGTGTGTGTGCGTAGATGACATTTTAATTTTCAACCTTCTGCTTCCTGTATTAAAATCAAACGGCTTGTAAATATTTATATATATATATATATTTTTTTCCCGCTGTGTTTGACGTTGACTCTCTGCTCGTGTGTGCTTTTATTCCACCAGTGACGACCTCTTCTCGTTGCCTCACTGCCCGGGGAAGACGTTGGTGATCGGGGCGTCCTACGTGGCTCTGGAGTGCGGCGGCTTCCTGGCCGGTCTGGGTCTGGACGTCACCGTCATGGTGCGCTCCATCCTGCTGAGGGGCTTCGACCAGGAGATGGCCAACCGTGCCGGAGAGCACATGGAGGAACACGGCGTCAAGTTCCTCCGCCAGTATGTCCCTGTCAAGGTGAGAGTGTCTGTCACTGTAACGCAGTTTATATATTTTTTATTTTACTTTTTTTTTTTTTACTGACTCTCCTGCGTCTGTGTGTGCTTCAGATAGAGGAGCTGGAAGCTGGCACGCCTGGAAAGCTGAAAGTGACGGCTAAGTCCACGGAGAGCGACGAGCTCCTGGAGGGAGAGTACAACACTGTGCGTACACATCTGTCACTCACTTCCTTTACTCCCATTGTGTGTGTGTGTGTGTGTGCGCATGCGTGGATCGACTTGATTTATTACTTTTTTTTTTTTTACTTCTTTTTTACAATTTGGACTCTTTTTGGGCTGCTTACATTTTTTGGCTTGTGATATTTTGATCATTGAACACCCTGGGGATGAAATACCTTTATTTTCACAACTTATTGTCTATTCTTGTAAAAAAAAAAAAAAAAAAAGCTTTGATGACTGGGTTCTTTGTTTTAAACATTTTTTTTTAGGTGTTGATAGCAGTGGGCAGAGACGCCTGCACAGACAAGCTCGGCCTGGAGAAGACGGGAGTCAAAGTTAACCCAAAGTAAGTTTCTCACCTGCACTCACTCGATCTTATTACACATGACGGCCTTTGTTCCTTTAAGACTCTGGCAACAGTCATAGTGATTCAGCAGTTATCGCCTTCCTGTGGATCTCTGCGGGGAGGGGGGGAGGTATTGGTGTGTGTGTGTGCGCGCAGGTGGTGAAATACTTTTTTTTGCATTGCGTGCAATATTGCAAGTTGTCGGAAATGTTACCTGCAATTTTAATGTGCAAAATTGCAAGTTCCAAATATTTTTAATTGCGGGTAAAATGTGGGTATTTCGCAACCTGCCGTCCAGTCCTGTAAGATGAGAAAGGTGGTGTGTTTTTTTTTTGTTTTTTTTATCAGCAGGTTTTAAATGTAGGAAAAATCACTTGGAAGAGTTTAGAGTTGATATTAAATAGTCCTAAATTGGTCCGTTTTGCGGTTGTGAATTTAATCCAATATTACTCTCATTGTACAAGTGGCGTTTTTGTGTTGAATGTCTTTTTTTCTTTTTTTTCCCCCCACCACTTCTTATGAAAGAATGAATGAGTTATTCAGACTGAGGCCAGCAGGGATTAGGACAGCATGAGGCCAGATTAAGAAAGCCCCGAGTCATATGCCCCAGTCTTATGACCCCCCCCCGGGTCCTGGGGCGCCCCCCACTTCTGGGTCACAAAAAACACATGAAGCTTATATAAATACTAGTACATATCTCTAAATACTGCCCCCCCCTCCCCACTTCATTTGAGCTTTGCATTGTTGCTCCTATTTTCAAATATGTATTCACCTGAAGTCATTATTGAGTCTATCGTTATTTTTGGGCCTGTTAAATTCTCAGAATGATCCAATAACGTAATGTTTTATTTTATTTTAACTACCCACATCTCGGAGATTTTGATTTATTTTTATCCTTGCTGAATTCTCTGCTCTCTCCTCCAGGAATGGTAAAGTCCCGGTGAATGACGAGGAGCAGACCAACGTGCCTCACATCTACGCCATCGGAGACATTCTGGAAGGAAAGTGGGAGCTGACGCCCGTCGCCATCCAGGCCGGCAAGTTGTTGGCGCGACGCCTTTATGGAGGAGCGAAGCTCAAGGTAGGCCGGCGTTACTATGGAAACCCACCAACAACCTCAACGTCACCTCCGCTATTTACTCGCATTATTGTTTCATTATGTGTAGTGTGACTACGTCAACGTTCCCACCACTGTTTTCACTCCCTTGGAGTACGGATCCTGCGGTCTGTCAGAGGAAAGAGCTACAGAGCTGTACGGGCTGGAAAACATCGAGGTAACAAAAGCGCACACGCACCTGAATAATTCAGTAAAGATCGTGTTCACCTTTCTCTGAACTGAACGTTTTTACTTTCTAATTTGGGCTCACAAAATCAGTGGAGATTAGTCTACTAAAGGCGAAAAATAAAAGTTTTCATTGAACTCCTCCATTCACATGACTTGAGCTGGTTTAACTGGTTTAACTCGCCGGTTTCTGTACATATGCAGGTGGGTCAGTGATAATGCGTATAATACAATCATTTGTATGTTATTTTTAATCAATAAAATGCAGCTGGTTGTTATTCACCCACTCAGGGACCTCTGTGCGTTTTTTATTTGTAGGTGTTCCACAGTCTGTTCTGGCCTCTGGAGTTCACTGTGCCCGGCAGAGACAACAACAGATGCTACGGAAAGATAATCTGCAATAAACTGGACAATGTGAGATTATTCATACTTTCCCATGGGTCAAACGTCAGCTTTTCCGCTAAACAACCGGAATGAGTGACCTTGTTTCTTTGTTTTTTAGGATCGAGTCATCGGGTTCCACTACCTGGGTCCCAACGCAGGGGAGGTGACGCAGGGTTACGGTGCAGCCATGAAATGCAGAATCACCAAGGAGCAGCTGGACGGCACCATCGGCATCCACCCCACCTGTGCCGAGGTGAGAGCGCCACTCTGCTCCTATAAACCACCCTTTATCCATTTATGACGGCCAATCAGAGGAGGCACAAAAAAACTTGGGCTGAATCATTATCAGACATGCAGTACCAGGGAATTTGGTAATTTGATTATTTCAAGTCAAATTTCAGCTTTTAAGTGGGTGATGTCAGAGTTTTGTGGTTAGTTGCGCGTTTTGGGACTTGATGGTTCTTGAATAGACACATTTTACATGAATTATTATCATTTTATTTAGTTCTTTAAAAAAAAAAAACTCAAAACTCAATGTTTATTAAATTAAATGTATATCTTCACGGTCAGCTTAAGCTAAATCCTTCCCCAAAAAACATTGGTGTGTGTGTGCGTTTAATGTGTTCCAGGTGTTCACCACCATGGAGGTGACCAAGAGCTCGGGTGGAGACATCTCGGCGGGCGGCTGCTGAGGTTAAACCCTGCTCGTTTAACAGGCTGCTCTCGTGTTAACTCCTCCTCTTCCTCCTCCTGGACCAACACCACCACCGTGTTCTCCAGCCCAGTCTGTGGAGGTTTGATGGTCTGGAGCAGCCTGATGAACGGCGGGGTCACTCTGCTGATAACGGATGGGCTCCATCCGTGTGTCCTCTCAGAGGAGCGCCGACACAAACACATTATTGTGTGTGTGTGTGTGTGTGTCGGTGCTGTCTGTGACGTCCTGGCCCTTAACCCATGAATAATGTGGTGGGCGAGGATCGATGTCCCTCTGCAGAGATGCATGATGGAGGCCCGCCATCCTTCGTCCAACCCCCCCCCACCCCCCCCATACCTTCAACACTCACTCTCCAGCATCTCGCGCGGTTTAAATATAATTGTGGCTCTTCATCTTCGGCATTCCACACATTACCTTTTACTGAGTCTTTGATCAAATGTTGAGGACAAAAATTGAAACTTTCTCAAATTTGTACTTTACTATTAATTTAATGCCCGTTTGTTGCCTTTTCCCTGTTTGCCTCTGCATTACGTGGATGTGAGTGTGTGTCTAAGATATATTCAGTCTTCTATAGGATAGTGTTGGTGCTGCTCATGTGTATAAAGCACTCGTTTGTTGGTGTCCAACCACTGTAGATCACTTCGTACTCTTTGAAGATTTAATAAAGGAAGAATTCACCCTACCGTTTTTTTTTCACATTATCCCAAAGCCATACATTTATGTGATGTGCTCAGAGTTTATATTAGAAATGAACATTCTGCTTGGCAACGGTTATCTCGTGTGAGTTAAAAAAAAAAAAAAAGAAACTTTTGTCAGGTTATTGATTTATAATGGATAATAAAAAATCCACACCTACCTTATCTAAATCTAGGCCTATGCGATATACTATTTTATTAACACAGTTTAAAAAAGATAAATGACAGAAATTAATTTAATTTTAGTTTAAACACTCGAAGGGAGGAGGTGGATTAATATCCTGGTTACTCTGCGTAGGCGCCGGTACATTGGATCAAAAAAATCCTGATGAAGTGGATCTGTATTCACATCAGAGGGCGGCGGGGACATAATAGCGTCACTTTCTGTGTGTGTGTGTGTGTGTGTGTGTGTGTGTGTGTGTGTGTGTGTGTGTTTGTGTGTGTACGTGTGCACCATTCAGCCTCCATGAAGTGGTTGGTATCAATACCACCGGTGCTGGTGTGAAGCCTTTGTCCAGATCCACCGGCTGTCACCTGCGCTGGCTCCCATGGCAACCGCGGCTTTGATGAGATTTTTTATTTATTTATTTTTTAATTTGGCTTAATGAATTGCGTACAATCTATATGAGATAACGGATTCAGCCGTGCTTGATATTCCGTTGGCACAAAACGAAAAAAACCCTTTCACAAAATGTCTGTGAGGCTGGAAGCTGTGCAGCGAGGCGTTATCGTCTGAATTATTTTATTCCACTAAAACATAAACATATTCTTTGATGTCCATATGTTACCTATAGTAAAGTGGAGAAAAATAACATTTTCGTGATAGTGTCACTAATAGAGCAAACACTCTTTTTGTCTTTTATTGTTGTATTATTTCACATTTTGTCCAAATGAATATAACATTGTTTAGAATCTTACTTTAAGGCCAAGTTCAGTATATTTTTTTTACTCTTTAAATCAGGAAGTGACATTAAAAAAAGAGTTTGTTTTTCTTACTTCTTCTTCTGTCATTTAATTTAAATGTTTTCTCTGTACAGTGGCTCATATAACCTGTATTTACAAAACGTATCATTTAAATATTCAAAAGGATAGGTGGCTCCAATATGACCCTCATTGGAGAGACGCCAGCCTTTGACCTCAGCTGGTGAATGTAGTTCAGGATTAAGTGTTCTGGAAAAATCTGGACATTTCCAGAAGGAAACTGGAGACTTCATGTGTCACTGTGACTTGCTGATTTTTAGCACGCTCCTAATCACGACCGGGCGGCACAAGGCCGAGTTTACGTAATCAGATCTCACATCAGTTATCTGAGGATTCATCGTGTCTTGACATCACGCTCAGTGCCAATGTTTAACCCACTAAAAGTACATTCAAAGTATATCACTCCTTGTGTGTGCTGACCTTCTATTTAACGTAGTTATTGATTCATGGGACGTTTACGGTCAGGAAGTGTTTTTTTTTTTTTTTTTATCTGGAAATGTTTCAGAATGACAGGAGTGCATTAAATTTACAGCAGAGAGAGAGAGAGAGAGAAAAAAAAAATCACACACTGATTTACATTAAACAATTAAAAATGTAATTCTTCAAATATTTTCCAAAAATAATGAGCTGGCAAGTTTTTGACTTAATAAATGAAATACAGAAGCTGTGGTGTCCTCGATTACCTTAATTCTTCCGATTATTGAGATTTGGAATATTTGGAATATAATATAAAGCACATTACAAACTAAATTTGGGCCCTTTACCACAGACATGACTCAATATGGAATTTAGAAAAGGATTTATGCTGCAGACGTTTTTTGTCCTTTAGATGGCAGCTCAGTCTCATGAATGTGTGCGTCCTGTTCAGACGTGCGCGGTGACTCGTCTGTGTTTTATTACAACATGGCAAACCTTACACCGTAACACCCTCGATGACACGACTGTGTTTGTTTTTTTTGTAAAACAAACTGCATTAGTTTATCTGATTTTCTACGCGCAAACCACATGGTGTTGGTAAAACATGTTTTCTGTTTGTTATTTTATGATTTTTATCTCCATACTGCTGCAGTCGGCTCCTTTTCTGGTTGTACATTATGTTCCCTCTAAACCAGCATGTGTCTCCTCCTCTGTTGCAGAAAATATGTTTTTAATGAATCCTGTTTTTTTTTATTAAGCAGAGGAGTCTAAAAGTGTCTCTCCAGCTGGGAGCCGACTCTTGGATGTGTGTCAGATCCAGAGAGTGAAGGCAGACTTTGATTTTTTAATTGTTTAACCACCTCAAAAAAATGGACTACACGCTGAGGCACAGTGCAGGATGGAAATGTGGTCAAATCGCACGTGGACGGTGTGGTGTCATTAAAAATGAACATTTCTAAGAAAAAAAAAAAAACTTTTCAGTTGGAAAATAAAAGGCTGCTCCCTTTTTTTGTTTTCTCTGAGGAGGAGTGGGTGTGGTTTTCTCCACATAAATCTGCTGTTATGTGCCTCTAGACACCGTCTGTTATGATTTGGCGCGATACAAGTAAAAGTTAATTAAATAGAAGAGGAGTAGGTGGGGCAGGAGATAATGACTAAGTGCACACACCTGTGAGGTGAGAGAGGCGGACATTCATTTTGGGAATCCAATGCATTCTTTCTTTCTGACTGTTTATTAAACAACCAGGAGGAACTTTTCCTCATGATTTACATGTCTCTCTCTTTTAATGTTAAAAACAAATACATCTTTTTCTCGTCAGCATTCATCTTGTTTATCTCAGTTTGTTTCGCCTGCCAAACATTTTTTTTTATAAAAACGACTGCTTCAGCCAGGGACTCCTGCAAGTGTGTGAGCCAATTTGACATGGGGAGATTTTATAACCCTCATATATCTCTCAGCAGACCTTAGCGCTTTGCTCTCTTTTCCACCATTCTTCTTCTAATAAGCAGTTGGGGAAATGAATTGTATTGTTGAAGACTCATTATGCGTCTATTTGTAGTCGTTGTGTGTCTCTTTGTAGTCACTTTGTGTCTCCCTGTGGGTCCACAGGCCTGTGCCACTTGCGTTGGTTTCTTATTCCTCCGTGTTTTTATCTGACCCTAGATTTCTGAGACAAATCTGCCTCTGGGACCTTTGACCCCTACACTGACTCCTGGCCCCTCCCAGCCCACCGATGGTTTTCCCATCATGCCACTGTGAGAGAGCAGTAAACGCTAACACGCCTCACCGTCAGGGTCCTGAGGTTTGATCAGTCGCGTGGCTCCTAACTCATCCTGACTCCTCCTGGGGAGCAGATCCAGGATGCCTGCGGAGAGGGACGTGAGGAATGCAGGAAAGGTCAAAGGTCAACAGCAGCTCAGCAGCACGTCATTTCTGCTCTAATTAGCCAGACTGGTGAACTGGTTCCCCTCTGTCTGGGTTCTGCCTTCTGTGGAGGTAAAAAAAAACAACCTCCACGTGATTATTTTTTTTTTCTTCCCATCAGACATGAACTCTGCCAAATGCATTTCTGTATTTTATGAGGTCCTCTACTTACTGAAGATCAACACATTGTGCAAGAGCCAAAGTTCCAAAGGGGATCAAGAGTTTATGGTTTTAGTTTAAAGTTTGTTCTATCAGACTGGTCCCGTCAAACCCATCTTCTGTTCTTAAAACGTGGCTTCAGATTAGATACGAAAAAATAAAGGTCAAGCACATGAAATATCACGCAGATAACTTGGCTTGTTTCGCACATTACAGCAGAAGTGCGTCATTGTTAGTCGAGTGTGATTTTTTTTTTACCAGTTTATTTGTCGGGGGGAATGGTGAAATAAATGTTTTTCAACTCATACTCACCATCACAGACTGTGATATATATTAATGTAATTCACAGCAATTACTCAATGATCAAGTTACCCCTTATCAAATTAACCATGACATACATTTTACAGTAAAAAATGAAAGTAAAAAGTACATTTCTTTTAGCCCCCAAAAAATACTTTTAATTGTATTATTTCTGTTGCAGACTGTTTGTTTGAGAATGTATGTCAGTTCATTGTGACTTGACCTTTGTCTTTGTGTGTTGTTCGTGTTTCAGCGGAGTTTGGGAGTAGGAGGTGAAATTGCACCATCACTGCAGATTACTGCAGAATCCAGCCAATCCAGCAGCAGCAGGAGGAGGATGAGGATCACATAATCCATAAAGTCACAAAAAGCATTATAACTGTGACTGATGAAGTGATACAGAGGAGAAATCAACAGCAGATGTCTTTCTACACACACATCCATCTGTTTGAACACATGTTGGACAGAGACACTAAAAGTGCGTGAAGACAACTGTACAGCCGGAAACGCCTTCTTTCTTAAAATTAAAAGCATTCAAGATATTCTTGAACAAGTTGAAACTTGGGGCTCATTATTTTTGCTGTAAAGATAGTTATTTGATTTTGCTGTAAAGATAGTTATTTGATTTACCTAAACACGTATTATACTATATATATTATATTATATATTATGTTCATTATCAAGTACAAGGTCTGGAATTTAAAGGAAAGTACCAGTAATGCATAGCAACTAAAACAAGATTTTTTTACGTCTTTTTGGTGTTAATGCTATCGTGTATATGACATCTCTGTTTAAAAAAGATACAAATAAAAACAAAGATAAACTATTTATATTTTATTTTTAGTTTGTGTTCACTTTATTTTGAAAGGTTGTAGCGGAAACATCGCGGCTGTTGTGTAGCTCGACCACAGTGTGTGAGACAGAGAGAGAAAGAGAGAGAGGGAGGGAGCGGAGCTCGGCCCCACTCTTCCTCGGCTCACAGTCACCGATCAGCGGCCTGAGCTCGGACTCTTCCCCCGGCTCAGCGTCACACCGGGTCGGTCACACGGAGCAGTCCGCCGCTCGGCTCCTCAACCTCCCCCCCTCCACGGGGCTCTGTCCGTCCGTACCCCCGCTGCGACTCCCCACCGGACCGGGTGAGGAGGACGATGAGGAGGACCCGGAGCCGGCTCCGTGTGCTCCTACCCGGCATCAAGTAGCCTCTGAGGCCGCCTCCTCCTGCGCTGGAACCCCGGCGGGAGCCGGCTCGTCCTCCCCCCGGTGTCAGGATGAGGACGCCCCGGATCATCCGGATGGTTTCTGCTCTGTCTCTGGGCTGCTTCATCATGGTGGTGTTCTACTTCAACAGCAATCTGAGGCCAGGTCAGTTAACATTTTTTTTTATGTGTTTTATTTCATTTAAAATACACCTTATTGGTTTTTTATTAGTTAATGTGAGAGAGATCAGTTTTGACAGAAGTGATTTGTGATTCAATGAAATGTCCAACACGTTTCAAAGACCCAAATATGATCTTATCTCCCTATTTGACTATAGTCTAAATAAATCACACTAGACAATGGCATAAACTCATAATCCCTCCTTTTCCATAAGTACGCCGAATAAATTAGAAATGTATCCATACAACGTGTACATATCAGCAAACCCTTCCCTTATGGAAAAACCACATGAATTTCACATGTGCAAAACAAAGCGGTGTGGAATATATGAAGTGCTATAATGTAGGCAGCATGTGGACACGTGAAAAACATGGGACATACATGTGTTTTTTTTCTGGAAAGGGCTGGAAATATTGAAGAATGTGATCTAAAGTATAAAAAAATAAAACAGTGCAGGTATGGGGAAGTGATGAAGGTCACCACGCTCTGACCTCCGGCTGTGACCATCATCCTCCTCCATCAGCACCCTGTGTGTGCGTGTGTGTGACGTGGAGGAGGCTGAGAGAAGTGTCAGCTGGCTCGGCCCACACTGAGATCTGTTTCCTCCTCTTCCTGGTCCCTCTCTGCCACATACAATGGCCTCATTCACACACGTGTGCACAAACCTATCACGGGCCAAAAAAAAAAAAAAAAAGGGCTCATATAGAGCGCAGTGTGAGGAGGATTTTTTGGAGAGAGAGGTCATTCAGTTCTTGATGTGTGGGCTATAGGAACATTTCAGGTGTGTTTAGTCCATTAATAAAAAAAAATCAAACACTGATATTAAAAAGATTTTTATTAGAAGGAAAAACACGTAACCATGACTGCGACATGCCACACTGTTTTTTTTTTATTTTTTTCTGGTACGCAATCACTCCATTTCACAGTATTTGACGTTTTTGGGGCCTGACTCTGATTGCGTGTTTGATAAACGGAAGGATTAAGTGTTCCCTCAAGACAAATCCACAAAAACGAAAACCCCTCTTGGATCAGCTGGAGAAAACTTTGTCACAGGGACAGGATGTTTTTGTGAGCTTGTGAAAAGTGGATTTCTTTCTCTTTTTTTTTTAGAGAGAGATACATGGTTCACATTGGACAGCCAGGCTATAAACGCACAGCCTGATGGATTGCGTTGCTGTGAGTGACCCAACGGTTTATAAAGTAGTTTGAATGAGTCAAACCATAAATATTTTGGTACTTGAATGCGAGTTTCTGTCGGGGGGGAAGCTTTCCCCCCCCCCCCAGTTCAAGTCAGACATCTGTGTCCACTGTGTGTATTTTTTGGTTCCTCTTGTGTTACAAACTTCAGTGTACACACACACGAGTTGAAAGCCCTCATATGGTTTCCCTTCAATAGGTTTTCCAACATCTGACCCACAAATCGAAGATTAAAGAGAGCCTATGGAGAAAAAACAATGTTTATCCATTCGTCAAAGCGTGTATGTGCTCAACCATTTTACGAGTCATTGTCCAGCCTCCAGTCTCCCGACCCACAGATGATCTGATGTTAACTGATCTATTTAATCCATGTCATCTCCACCAACGTCTTTTCCCGCTTGGAGGACTCAACTTTTCCATGCGCGTCTATACATCACATCGTGAACGGACATGTTTCGGGCATTAAACCCCCCCCCCCCCCCCCCCCCCCCCCCCCCCCCCCTCCCTTGCTTTAAAGGGTTTTTAACTGGTTTCACATGTGCCGCATGTCTGCATTGAGCGAAGCGTCCTGCTCCATCTGGGCTAAAGTTCATATTGTTTGTTCAATAATTACACAAAGCAAGGGGGGGAGAGAGAGAGACGTTTGGAAATATAGTACACACACACGCACACACAAAGGAGATGTTGGCCGTTTAAGTTGTTGAATTACAGGCAAAGCCTGGAAGTGCTGTCTTGTGTGGCTTTGGGGCAATTTGTGACGATTCCCGTACGGTATCTCCGCCTCATACCTTTCCGTGTCTGAACTTGACTGGAGGCCATTCAAACCAAAGCGCACAACCCTCCACCTCTGGGTTGTGTGTCTCGAGTCGTGAAAATGCTGTCACAGCCTCTGGGTTAAAATCCTTTAGTTTTTTTTTGTTTTTTAATACACTTACCGAAGTTGGGCGTGCGATCATCTCTCCAGTTAATGATATTTACTGCTGGAAAGAGTCCAGAGGAGCAGAGGACACCACTTGCGACATCGGATTATCCAACAGCTGCATGTGTGCAAGTACACAACTTTGATTTTATTCCCTGTCTTATTTTTTTGGACTGCTATTTACATATTCAACCATTTTGAATTCACTTGAATCCCCCCAAAATGATCTCCCCAGACAAACACACGCACGTGACATGTGTCCCTGAACATCTGCATGTATTCTTCCATAAGACTCCATAAACACTACATTACCCACAGTCCTCTGCTGCTTTTTTTTGTTGCACTAACACCCCTTAAACACACATTTGTGGCCTGATCTCTACTCGGTGAAGCTGCTCGAGAGGCCAAGGAGCCAGGGGAGGGGAGGGGGGGGTTCAGTTCCCCCAGCGGGAGCTAAACACAGAGCTCCGTTTATGGCCTGGCCTGGGAGGAACACACATCGGCCCTTCTTATATATTCTGCCTTTTTTATTTCTGAAGGCCCGGGGTTCTGCAGGAATGCTGCGAGGTTTTTTGGGGGGGGGTCTAGACGGGGTTAAACCAACAGGACGAGCGGCCCTGAGTTGGAGCTGGTGTGTGTGTGTGTGGTTGTGTGCCTGTGCGTGTGTGTGTGTGCGTGCGGGTGTGTGTGTGTGTGTGTGTGTGTGGTTGTGTGCCTGTGCGTGTGTGTGCGGGTGTGTGTTTGCGACACTACATTTCTTTTTTTTTTTTTTCTCATTGTAATAATAAGTGAATTGCTGAGATTTTCCCTCTTAGTTTCGGCTTAATAGGTCAAGGGAAGGTAGAATTTGTAAATGTCATCACTTTGCAGAGTGATGACACACAACTCACCCTCTCTGAGTGTGCGATGAATCACTCACAGTTCCTATTTCAGACGTTACCTCCGCTGACTGGTCGTCTCTTTCACGACTAGAAGGGAGGAGAAAAGACGACTCATGGGTTTTGGGAGCGGTCCTGTCGGAAACTTCCATGAGGAAGTGTGGATGTGTTGACATTTTCCTCCTCCAGGAGAAAAAAAAAATCTCTCTGCTCCATCCAGCATCTTCTCTGGATTTTGAATCCTGTAATGAGGCATCATTTGGCTTCTTGGCAGAGCTGAGCCAATCGGAGCGATTTGGAGGATTATTCCTGCGCCGTGAGAATAAACCATAATAACTATGACTGGCGCTTTGTGCCTTCAGCTGTTGGGCAACAAACGGCCAAGTTTTCCTCTATTATCATAATTAATAAACATTATTTTGATGATTATTTTATAAAGAACCCAAATAATCCCCCTTATCCACCACATAAGACCCTTTGCTTGACAGCAGTAACCTAAATCATCATTTAATGAATTCAATGAATAAAGAATTACGAACACGTCTAAGACCCGCCCTCATATAAATCCACAAGTCCGGCGGAGTTATTCTGCAAACTGCTACATGTGGCATGAAGGTAAAGCGCATCAGCACACGCATGTTCGTGCTCCCCATCAGACACTGAACATGTGCCGGGCAGAGAGCGCAGGAATGCCGCGGGTTTAGTGCCATGTGTCTCCCTGCAGTAAAAAAAAAAAAAAAAGAAAACAAATGATTGACCGTAAAGTCATGTAGTCTGGACACGGGCGGCTGGAATGTGACAGTGTCCGCGCAGGAAGGAATGTGGCTGTGTAAAGTCGGGCTCTCGTAAAGAGGACACACAGGAACGTAAATCTGAGATTGCATTATTTATTTTTTTTCAAAACAATGTGTCAGAAAATCAGTAGAACTATAAAAAAAAACAAAAAAACACTGTGTTTGGATGCCAGACCAATGTTTTCTATCCAAAAATCCACCCTTAAATGCTGCCTTTTTTTTTTTTTTTTTTTTTTTTTGTAGGCTGCATTAAAGTCATTATTTATAAAGCTTTAAATATCACGAATGTGTCACTTAATGATATTTGATATCTAATTCATCTGTGATGTTCCTTCAGTGGCCCAGCTGGCCAGATGTTAAAGTGGCTGGGATTAGTTTTTGACGCTTTGAACCAAATAAATTAGACTCAGTGTTTTTATAAACATGAATATATCATTTTCTCTTTTTTTTTTACGTATACCATCATCCTGAGGTGTATAAAATGTGAATTTATGCACATTTTTGGCACAGTGTTATTTCTTTTTAAGATCTGCTTTCTAACTTTTACAAACGCAGTTATGTTATTTTTCATGATTACACTTTCACTTTTAGAACTGCACATGTCTCTTCGCCAGTGTGTCAGTGAGTTTACAGCTCATAAGCGGCTTGGCACACAGGACTGGCCCGATCACGCAACAGTGAGGAAACAGACACACACACACACACAGAATAAAATGGTCATTTCAGGCTGTATTTTGTCTGTAATCTCCCGTCGCTGCAAATGTTTCTACTCCCACATGCGACCTCCACCTCTGCAGGATTGGGATTATTTCATCAGGTTACACGTCACGCTTCATTTAATGGATTTTTTTTTTTTTTACATGACTCTGAAGGAACGTGTTGTTGCTGTGAATCTGGGTAATGTGATGCTGCAGTGAAAACTCCTTGCTGCAAACAAAAGCTCCAGATTGTGCCCAGCTTGTGTTTTGTTTTTTTTTCCCCCATCTGTACCCAGACCTTTGGGTTTTTTTTTTTTTTTTTTTTTTTTTTTTTACCCACAGGCTCTGACAAAAGCGACATTTTAAATATAGAAAATTGCATGTTCTGAACTGCCAGATGCTTTTTTTTAATTTTTTTTATTATAAATCTACCGTTTCAAGAGCACTGGAATAAATACAGTTGTGGCATAAACCACGCAATAAAGTTCACATTGTTGTTCCCACCCAACACATTTTACTCTTTGCGTTACTGCAGTTTGCTTTTTCTTATTTATTGAAGTTTTCTGTTGGTGCCCCAGCCCTGGTTATGCAAGATAACAGTCTGGAAACTGAACACGTAGCGTTTCCATGTTTTTTTTTGAATTGTGCGATTGGTAAATGGACCCATGTTGTGTACGCCATTATTCTCATTTGTTTGACTTTTTCTGTTTGCGTGTCCTCAGCCTCGGAGCCGGTCGGTGAGGGAAGCAGCGGGCAGAAGTCCAGGCGGAGTCCTCTACAGACGCTTTATGATGCCGACCAGGTCAGTGGTCTCCAGCTCCTGTAAACCAAGACGCAAGACCCCATTACAGACCCACAACAACAACTCTAGCCCTAAAAGGCTCAGATTTATATTCGATTTGATTCGTTTTTTGTGTTTTCTTTGTGGGAAAGTTTGTGCATCGTACTCCTAGAACCATTTCTGATCATTTGGGACGGAGAAATGGATTTTCCTCTCTCGTCCTTAAGGTTTTTTCCCCTTACTTTTGTTTTACGTATACACAGAGTGGACTCCTGGACTGCGCCTGGTTCTGCTCTGCAGGCACACTGTGCCAGCATAGTGAGGTCACTGGAACTGGAAAAAATGGAAACACACTGAGCACTTTGGCATCCTCATACAGTATATACTGTATTTAAGATAAAGTCAGGGCAACTTCCAATTGTGAACCGACACAACGCAATCACCACGATTAACACGCACATAATATAATTACTTACCACAATAGTATTAGACTGTGTGTTGGAAATTGGCGTTGTCTCTTCTTGTGTTTTTGTATCTGAAACGTTCATGTTGAAAAACTAGTTTATAATAGTATTCGTATCATTTTCACAAGCCTGTGCAAGCGCGGCTCTTTTTCTCCTACGCCACTTCTCTCTGTGGCTCTCCTGAAACCATTTGTGCTGCAGTCTTGGCAGAGGCCTGGGTTTTTTTTTTTGTTTTTTTTTTCCCCTGGAGAACTGGCAGATGACCTCAGTCCACTTCGATATTTAATCATCCTCAGTGTTAACGCCTCCCCCCCCTGATGTTTGCACAATCCTCCTTTAAATGCACAAACTCGCAGACACACTCATTCTAATGACCTGTAATCTGCGGATCCAGACGTAAATACGGCACGTGTGATTAGGGGCAAAAGGAGTCGCCAACGTTTTATTTCCATTTTGTTCAGGACCAGCAATTCTGGGTTAGAAAAAACAAACTCTCCGTCTGGCCTCCATCTTTTTTTTTTAATGGAGCCAAATTGTGTGTGTGAGATCTGCAGTTTCCTGGTTTGAACCTGTGTAGGAGTAAATTAGGAATAAGTGAAAGAGTTTCAGTGGCCAGCCTCTTAAATCCCACCCGCTTTAAATTCATGTGTTACTTGCTTAGCTGAAGGAGGAAAAAAAAAAATCACTCAATTCGACACATAATTCACTCCTGATGGTTGTGACGTCTTGATATTTTTCATGTCAAGTGTTCTATCCAGCAGAGGTTTCCATCTTGGTTGGATTAGACCAGTGACATTTATCCAGGGTGATTCATGGGCTTGTGTGCAAACTGCAGACATATTTCTTTTTTCACGTATTGAGTACATACGGTATGAAGTAGTACATAAATCAAACTGCAACTCCTACAGTAACATGAGGAGCTGCTGAGGACACGTTAGACATTTGATTTACAGCCTTTCTTTACGTGCCCCCGTCAAAACCCACACTTTGATTATCTTACTCCAGTCTTTCCCCTACCATTAACTTGAGGGGGGGCGCTGCGAATGAAATATCTGAGCGACACGGGACCAAGACCAGCGTGTCCAGAGTCAAAAACTCTCATGAGGTTTACTGCAAATAACTATTGATAGGAAGGTCCGAGAGACCTGGAAGTTGGCAACGTCCCCACTATGTTGATCCTTCTGCATCCAACGGTACCACCTGTGAGTCTCTATGGCATTGGGAAGTCCACAAGTTTGACACGTCAAAAATTAGCATAACGTTTTCTGACAATAACTTGATAGGAAGGTCCAAGAGACCTGGAAGTTGGCAACGTCCCCACTATGTCGACCCTTCCGCATCCAACCGTACCACCCGCGAGTCTCTATGGCATTGGGAAGTTGGTGAAAAAGCGAAATGTCAAAAACTAGCATAAGGTTTTCTGACAATAACTTGATAGGAAGGTCTGAGAGACCTGGAAGTTGGCAACGACTCCACCATGTCTACCCTTCCGCATCTAGCGGTACCATCCGCCAGTCTTTACGACATCGGTAAGGTAGGGAAATAGCAAATGGTCAAAAACGAGCGTAACGTTTTCTGAAAATAACTATTGATAGGAAGGTCCAAGAGACCTGGAAGTTGGCAACGTCCCCACTATGTCGACCCTTCCGCATCCAACGGTACCACCTGCAAGTCTCTATGGCATTGGGAAGTCGGTGAAATAGCGACACGTCAAAAACTAGCATAACGTTTTCTGAAAATAACTTGATAGGAAGATCCGAGAGACCTGGAAGTTGGCAACGACTCCACCATGTCTACCCTTCCGCATCTAGCGGTACCATCCGCCAGTCTTTACGACATCGGTAAGGTAGGGAAATAGCAAATGGTCAAAAACCTAACCCTAACCCAAAACTAGCATAACGTTTTCTGACAATAACTTGATAGGAAGGTCTGAGAGACCTGGAAGTTGGCAACGACTCCACCATGTCTACCCTTCCGCATCTAGCGGTACCATCCGCCAGTCTTTACGACATCGGTAAGGTAGGGAAATAGCAAATGGTCAAAAACCTAACCCTAACCCAAAACTAGCATAACGTTTTCTGACAATAACTTGATAGGAAGGTCCGAGAGACCTGGAAGTTGGCAACGTCCCCACTATGTCGACCCTTCCGCATCCAACGGTACCACCCGCGAGTCTCTATGGCATTGGGAAGTGTCGACAAGTTTGACACGTCAAAAACTAGCATAACGTTTTCTGACAATAACTTGATAGGAAGGTCCAAGAGACCTGGAAGTTGGCAACGTCCCCACTATGTCGACCCTTCCGCATCCAACGGTACCACCTGCAAGTCTCTATGGCATTGGGAAGTCGGTGAAATAGCGACATGCCAAAAACTAGCATAACGTTTTCTGACAATAACTTGATAGGAAGGTCCGAGAGACCTGGAAGTTGGCAACGTCCCCACTATGTCGACCCTTCCGCATCCAACGGTACCACCCGCGAGTCTCTATGGCATTGGGAAGTTGGCGAAAAAGCGAAATGTCAAAAACTAGCATAAGGTTTTCTGACAATAACTTGATAGGAAGGTCCGAGAGACCTGGAAGTTGGCAACGACTCCACCATGTCTACCCTTCCGCATCTAGCGGTACCATCCGCCAGTCTTTACGACATCGGTAAGGTAGGGAAATAGCAAATGGTCAAAAACGAGCGTAACGTTTTCTGAAAATAACTATTGATAGGAAGGTCCAAGAGACCTGGAAGTTGGCAACGTCCCCACTATGTCGACCCTTCCGCATCCAACGGTACCACCTGCAAGTCTCTATGGCATTGGGAAGTCGGTGAAATAGCGCTAGTCAAAAACTAGCATAACGTTTTCTGAAAATAACTTGATAGGAAGATCCGAGAGACCTGGAAGTTGGCAAAGACTCCACCATGTCTACCCGTCCGCATCTAGCGGTACCATCTGCGAGTCTTTACGACCTGTAAGGTAGGGAAATAGCAAATGGTCAAAAACCTAACCCTAACCCAAAACTAGCATAACGTTTTCTGACAATAACTTGATAGGAAGGTCCGAGAGACCTGGAAGTTGGCAACGTCCCCAGTATATTCACCCTTCCTCTTGTCCCTACGGCGTCGGAAAGTTGGTGAAAACTCAAACTCAAATGCTCAAATGCCCACCCATATGTGACCTTTCCGCATCCAACCATACCATATGGGTTAGGGTATAGGTTTAGGGTTCCACTTTGTAGGGTTAAGAATGGAAATAGGGTTAGGGGAACCCCCTCCCCCTTTGCCAAGCACCCCACCAAAGCCGCAAAATGTATCCAAACATAAAAGTCAGAAGATACAAGATATCAATTAAATTGGAAAAATACAATCAAAACTAAATACTGAAGTGTGAAAAGATCTGGTTAGCGTGTCGTGTCCCGTGTTGGACAGTTTTTCCTCCAGAGTGATAAACTCCGTTTCCTGTAAGGAAATGCATGGATATGTTTTGTGTTAGGGTTTATAGAGTTTATAGACACACAGACGTCTGACCATATGTGGCGTTTATTTTGTTTCGGCGTAGTCACCATTTTTTTCCCCCCCTTTGATATCAGCTGCATCTGTCACTGCTTCACTTGGAACTGAGACAGATTTGGATTTATTTCGTTTTTTTTCTTCTTCCTAATGCGTCGCCGCCCACCACACATTTAACTCAACGTGCCTCTTAGGAAGCAGCTAGTCTGCGCACAGTTACTTTGGTCACGTAGTTTAACTATTTGTATTTTTCTGAAGGGATTTTGCCAGTGGAGGGTGATTTTTTTTTTTTTTTTTCGTGGATAAACAATCACGGGGCCAATCTTTTTCAAATAGTCTCATCATCTGTCTTTAAAGCCACACAGCTTTTCTAACTCCATGTGAACGATGGAGGTGTACATGGAGGCGCCACTCTGCCACAGATGTTTCCAATCGAATCTCCCTGTGAGGAGCGGGAAGGTGTACGTGCCAAAAAAAACAGACATCCCTGGCTTTTAATTGCTTTTGTTCCATTAGACTTTTTAAAAAATCCAGGAGGAACACGCCGTGAACAGGATCGTAGAGGATAGAGTCATTTATTGGCTTGTATTTGCAAATGCAGCGTATGTAGGCTTTGGTGTTCCTCTGCAACTCCCAGTGGCAAAAATACATATTGATGAATGCCACTTTAAATATTCCTTGGCTCTAAAATGTGACTTGAAAAAGCAAACAGTGTTAAGCTGTTGATTTAAACCAGGATTTATGAATTCGGTTTCTCCATGAATCTTGACTTCACGATGTTAAGTGCAGCTTTTTGTGTACATTATCCCAAACCATTTATTTATTTTATTTAATTTTTTCTTGTTTATCTTGTGGTGCATCCCTGGTGGTTATTTTTGATATCCTGAAAGGAAAAAAAAAAAACTGTCCGGAGTCAAAGGCGTGGCTCACATAGAGAGATTAAAGTCGTAGGTGTTGTATATACGCACGCACTACACAAATATCTGCAGAGAAGGTGTTGATTGTTGGCCAAGCTCTCGGTGGAACACACACACGGAGCCACACACACCCTGTCAGACTCGCGCTGAACCCACAGACCCACGATTTTTATTTTATTTTTTTTTAAAGTCTGAATGCAGACGGTCAGAGATGAGCTGCGCTGGATTTTCTGAGGATGTGACTGCATGCTCCAGTTGGATAATTTATATTTTATATTCGGGTTTGTCTGCCTCTATTATTACTATCTAAGTAGTCGGGCCTGGCAGCTGCGCACCGAGGCCCAGCCGCTGGCGGCTGGCTGCGCTTCAGTGAGAGTTGGAAGGGTCCGGTTGCTAAATGCATAATGCCACGAAAAGGAAACTGATCCAGGGCTCCGGGGTTCGGTTGAACACGGCAAAAGTTGTGCCAGATTATTTTTCAAAAACACTTTAGCTGCTGCTGTCTAATCCAACACAGTGTGTAGGACTCCCTTTTATTATTCTCAGATGAGGTAATGACACTCACTCAATTATACATTTGTCATATTAAATCTTGAAAACGTTAAAAAATATATATATAAATCACCGTAGTTTCCCCGACAGTAAAACAAATCTGTGTTTGTCAGTCCAGAACAAAGTTACAAAATAGAAAAGCAAAAAATATCGTTTTTAAATGTTTATTTTCCAATGAATATGGCGTATTAATCTTTCTTCTTCTTGAACCGGTAAAAGTGCACAACCTGTGTCAGAATGGGATGTTGGGGCATTCCCATACTATGCATCATTATGTGGGGCCTGCTGTTTTAATCCTCCTCCTCCTCCTCCTCTTGTAGATCGAATCCGAGGTGCAGGGGATCCACCACGGCCGGCGGGAGCTGCTGGAGGAGGCGTGCCGCTCCTACACCCGCAAACGCCGCGTCCTGATCCCGGAGGACCTGAAGCACGTCATCGTGGACGACCAGCACGGCCTGCTCTACTGCTACGTGCCCAAGGTGGCCTGCACCAACTGGAAGCGGGTCCTCATGGTGCTGACGGGCGCGGCCGGCTCCCACACCGACCCCCTGGCCATCCCGGCCCACGAGGCCCACGTCCCGGGACGCCTGCGCGCCCTCTCCGAGTACTCCACCGCCCAGATCAACCAGCGGCTGCGCTCCTACCTGAAGTTCGTCTTCGTGCGGGAGCCCTTCGAGCGGCTGGTGTCGGCCTACCGCAACAAGTTCACGCGCAGCTACAACACGGCCTTCCACAAGCGCTACGGCACCAAGATCGTGCGCCGGCACCGCGCCGATCCGCGGCCCGAGGCCCTGGAGAGGGGCGACGACGTCTCCTTCGAGGAGTTTGTGTACTACCTGGTGGACCCGGCCACCCAGCGCGAGGAGCCCTTCAACGAGCACTGGGAGCGCGTGCACTCGCTGTGCCACCCCTGCCTGATCCACTACGACGTGGTGGGCAAGTACGAGACGCTGGAGCAGGACTCCCGCTACGTGCTGCAGCTGGCCGGCGTGGAGCAGCAGGTGGGCTTCCCGGCCTCGTCCAAGAGCACCAGGACCACGGGGGACATGGCGGCGCAGTTCTTCCACAACATCAGCCCCTTCTACCAGAAGAAGCTCTACAACCTCTACCGCATGGACTTCCTGCTCTTCAACTATTCCATCCCGGCCTACCTCAAGTTCAGCTGAGGCCCCGCGGGACCTTCTGGGCCCCGATCCACAGATTGGACCGATGTTGGAGTTTGTGGAACCGGACGGAGGACTTTTTTGAGATGTTTCCCTTTACACTGACTTTGCAAAAAACGGAAAAAGAAAAAAAAAACGGAGGAAGAGAGGAGATCTTGTTTTTTTTTTTACAGGTAGAACATCAAAGTGAAGAACTTCAGGACCTTTCCATCACACGGTGAAAGCTTCTGCCTCGCCAAACCAGAGTCAGACTCAGTGAGGGAGCGGATGTGGGTCACTGTCTCCGAATGTGTGAAATGGCCTTTTTTTGGTCTCCCATTTTTATTTTTGTCGTCTGCTGTTTCAAATGTGTAATTTGCACAACAAATTGTCTGATCTCCAGGAGGTGCAGTGACACCCTCGGAATCACAATTGGAATCACATCGGTCCAGTGAATGCTCCCGGTGCCTTTCCTGGTGGGCTTTGGTTTCCACCCCAGCAGAGACGATGACAACTTCTACAACTGTGATTTTCATTTTGAAATTGTTTTTTTGTGCGACTGTGATGATGCTGTCTTTATTTATTGTTATGTCTGACTCTCTCCAAGTCCTACAAACCAAAATAGATCTATAGTTGTCTCGATTTTCAAATAAATGCATTTCAGGAAGACCCCGGCGAAGGCTTTTTCATTTTTAACAGGCAACTGTCACACAGATATCAAACAGCAGGCATGATTCTCATATTGGCATTTTATTGTCATGGCTGCAAAGATGTATTTTTATTTTATTTATTTTTTTTATAAATGTGCTCGCACTACAAAGTCCAGTCAAGCTGGAATGTCACTGTGAAAATAAGATCCCCATCTCTAGATGCTATTTTTCAGATCCACACAGACAAACATCTTTTTTTTTTGTGAAATGTGCATATCAGTTTCTACGGTTCTACACAGTGAGATGCTTTCCAAGTCATTTCTACACCAAAATCGCACAAAGAAGAAGAAATTGTGTCTGGAACGCGTAGACAAATACACTCGGTTTTAAAATCAATGCTTTGAAAATGAAATTTCCACTAGAGGTTTTTGCAAGATCAAACCCAAAATAACTTGAGGCTTATCACGGTTTTAAAGGCACAAATCTACAAAAAAATCAAAATAAAAGACTAAAATCTTTCTCCAGGTAGAACAGCCTCCGATTGATCTTGATATATATTTACACTGTCACATGTCAATGTTATTGTCAGTTTCCACACATACGGGATCTGTATTTAGATGGACGTTGGTTCTACAGAGCCAAGCTTGGTTGTGCGCGCAAAAGAACCAATAACCCGTTTTGGGCAGCTTTTTATCTATACTGCACCATTTATTTATTTTTAGTTTTTGCAAGCTTATAGGGTTTTATCTGAATTCATTACGGCGCCAGAATCAGTCTCTGCTCTGTCTTCCCACAGAGACCCACTTTGTGCGTGTGTGTGTGTGTGTGAGAGTATCTCCTCACATCTCAAACACAGGATATTTATTTATGTGCATGTTTGTTCCCAGCAGTTTCACTTTAAATCCCTCCCTGTTTATGTCTGAGGAAATTGAAACCCACCCCACGCTATTTATGCTCTCATCCAGAAGAGAGAGAGAGAGAGAGAAAACTCATTCACTGAGTGTATATATATATATATATATATGCCAGACTGGCTGCCATGGATCGTAATGAGAGATTATCACTGTGCTCTTGGATTACAGAGAACACAAAAGCAAAGAATAGATTTCTCTGTATTTTTAATTTGTCTGGTCCAATTGATCACGTTCCTGTGCCCACAGTTTCCCAGGGTGCAGCCAGCACTGGGGACTCGCCTCCCATGCTTTTTCAGGTCTTCCAGGAAGGAAACCCACAGAGCATGGCAGTGTGTGTGTGTGTGTTCTGTTGCATATATAGGGAACGCTACCATCGGGATTTTGCAGTGGTCACATGACGTGTGACCGCTCATGACTTGGCCGTCGGAATGAGCCTGAAGCTCAGAGCCAGGAAGCCGGTCCCCAGCAGGTCACCCAGAGCGGTGAGGTAAGGGATGGAGAAGTTATCCGGGTCCAGTCCCCTCTGCCACAGCCACAGAACCATCAGCCTGGCCACGCCCAGCAGGATCAGCACCTGCACACGAAGAGGAAGGGGGGGGATAGGGAATCTGAGATTGGAGGAGCTCTAAAGCAGAGTCTCTTGGAAGTCAACAGGTTTGTGTTGGTGTTTTTTTTTTTGACCTGAAGCAGAGCAGCTGACAGGAAGCAGAGGATGAAGGTGGGCGTCATGGGGGTGTGGCCTCCCTGCAGGAGGTGGATGGCGTACAGGAAGAGGAGGTGGCCCGGGACCACCAGGAGGGCCAGGACTCTGGCTGATTTGGAGTTCACATCTGGGTAAACACAGCAGGGGGTGGCAATATGTCTCTTTTAACTTAACGCCTTAACAGATTTTTTATTTCTTTTGCTAATTTGGCTGATCAGGTGAATTAGTCCCAGGTGTGTCACACACACACACACACACCTGAACCGTGTTAGCAAATGAGCCTTGAAAAGGCCTCAAGAGTGTTGGTGTATGGGATCTAAACATCCTCTGAGCTGCACGCGGACGTCTGAAAGGTAGGATTTGTCTCATATAAAGTTTGAGATGATTTTCAGTTCTGTCTGAGGGTTGGAGGAACCCGTGGGGCTATGGAGGTCTGCCACATGAATGCAATGCTAAAGACCTGAGGAGCAGAAGGTAGCACAGGGTCCGGGACAGGTCACGCTCATTTTTAACGGAAGAGCTCCAGGAACGCTCCAGTAGTGGAGGTAGGTGGACATCCGGCTGGCCTGGATGGCCACCAGGTTCCCCCCGACACCTGGGCGGGATAAAGCAAACGAAAAAAGATCAGATGTATACATTTAGGCAATCCCCTGATTTGAATTTGAAGATTCAGCTGAAAACTGCAGTTTTGTGCAACTTTTTCGGACAAAAATTGTTTTTGGCTGAGCGGCTTCTGCAGAACAAAGCTAAAAATAGACCGTTTCTACGCCAAAGAGAAACTTTGTGTCTTGGACTCCATCCAGCAGTTATTCCCATGAGACGCATTCCCATGAATGTGTAGGGGGGAAAAAAGAGGCAACAGTTGAAGTGGTACTATTTGCTCTCCGCCTCTGGGTCAGATTCCTGCGGAATCAGAACAGAAACCTTTTGGCCCGCGGCGCTTTGGAAGCAGATGAAGGAGCTAAAGGGGAACAGGGGCAGAGTCTCCGGTCAGCAGGGCGGCGGAGGAGAGCCGTGCATCGTGGGAATGTTAATGCACTTCCTGTGCGGAGGAGGAGGCACCGGGCCTGGCAGAGAAGAGGCTGCGGAAACGGCGGCGAGTTGCGATTCCGATCAGGCCGGAGGTTTATGCAAAGAGCATTGTTTTTCCTCTCCGCTTAGTATGCAGCAGGGCTGAGTGTGCGACGTTGTGGGTCCGTGGGCCGCCACTGTGACTCCTCCAGGTTCGTTGGAGTGTGGAGACCCCCGGGACGGGGATTATATAACGAGATTAGCTGCAGGTTGATTTCATTTCCATATTATGTCATTATCTTTATATAATAATGAAGTTATAAATGATGAGGATGATGAAGACTCTTGAAACGGCCTCAGCTCTGCTCCCAGGGAAAAAGCATATTTCTGTTTATGATTAGAGCGTGTAGGTAAAACAGGCCACTAATTATTTCAGCGTCTGTAACCCGAGGTCATTTCCACTATGACATTAACCATAGTCATTATTCTAACATCTAACCCTCTGCCATGAGGATTCTGTCTGAGCGTCAGCTGATTTTTTTTTAATCACATGTATTCCTGCAAGGATTCACTTAAATAGACAACTCCTCAAATGTTCCAGTCCTCCATCTTGAAAGAAGTGGGGAAATCTTAATTCTGTGCTGTGAGGAGCGAGGATGCATGAGACCAATCATTTGAGGAGGACATGACGCTCATGAAGATAGATATATATAAGGACATCTAATCTCTCTGATTCAGTGGAGTTCCACCAGCATGTTGATGATGAAAATGATGTTCGTGGCTCCTAGAAATGGTCTAAATATTATTTGCTGGATGGACGGATACAAGAACAATCAAATAATGGCCCAGGATTCAAATCAATAACTAGTCAAAATGCTCAAGATGTAAAAAAAAAAAAAAAAAAATCCTTCTCTTCTCACCGTTGATGACTGGTGTGAACACGGCCATGCCTTCAAAGTTTGGATTGCTCACCGTCTTGTCCAGGATGAGACCCCCAACACTGGGGAGAGGACGAGGTACGGTACATGAGTCTCACATAAGGTCCCATGTTTTATTATTATTAATAAATTAATATATCTATTAATAATATATTCATATACAGTTTATATATATATATTGATGATAAAAACATTATAAAATATATGTAAAAAAATAAAAATAAAAAAATAAAAAAAA